>JAPKLX010000014.1:159449-172382 GCA_026898415.1 Leonotis leonurus | reverse complement strand
AGTCTATGTATTAAAAAAGCACGCACATACACTACGGTTTTTAAAAACCGTAGTCTATTGTTAATATACACTACGGTTAATTTTATAACCGTAGTCTTTTCCCAAAAAAACGCACATACACTACGGTTTTTATATCAACCGTAGTGTATGGAGTGTAGTGTATGTTTAAATTTGTAGTAGTGAGATTACAATTGTTACAAAATTGTTAACAATGATTGTAAGCATAAATTACGATATATTAGAAAGCGTTATCATTGTTATAAACTACAGTAATATAGATAACACCAATTGTTATCTATTTAAAAAACACGCACATACATAACACTTTAGGAAAAATACCGTTATTTATTAAGTGTTATCTATTTATAAATTTCTAGGAGTGACTCAAATTAGGCTAGAACAATTATTTTGATTGGACTAAGTATACATGTAGAATTAATAGTAATATTTCTAATCTTAAAATTCTAAAAGAGTATTAATTAAATTAATACTGCATTATAAGAATTAATTTAGTATTTTAAACTTAGAATTTAAAATATTCCAATTAAATTATCTTGAACTATTATAGTACTCATTATTAAATTGATTGGGTGAAATGTGAAAATATTAAGGATTTAATAAATCAGGGAATGATTTAAAATCATGTGAGAATGATTATATAAATTACTAAGTACTCGAATACTAGTCCAATTAGAGACGTGAATAATACACGAAATAATAGAATATTTCATTCTAAAAATAGACAAATTAAATCTTATACTCATAAGGAGTATCTCACCTCGTAAATAAGGTTCTAATTAATAATCATATATAGTGTTATTTTTTTTAAGTTTTCTATTTTACAAAAAATACTAATATACATGACATTTTTTAATAAAGTGTCATGTATATTAAATTAAAACACACACATAGATGACATTTCAATGATATTGTCATCTAAGCTCTCAAAGATGACACTATACCATGACATTATTTAACAAAATGTCATCTATATTTTTCTTGACACTTCATACATCACATTTTTTTTTCAAAATGTCATTTATGCAAAAAAAGCGCTCATAGATGACATTTTTTGAAAAAAATGTCATCTATGATGTGTCATCTATGCTCATTTTTCTAGTAGTGCATCAAGAATTTTCATGTTTGGTTGCAATCATAGCAAGAAATTTTGGACTAAGAACAACAAATGATATATGATATCACTATGGGCCGATTAACATCACAATACCCATTAAAAATAAAATATCAAAACAATAATTAATAATAAAACTACCGATCATAACACAACTCTTTTACTGAAACGATACTAGTAACACGGTTGTGCACTCTTTAATAGGCTCTTCATAAAGACACTCCAATAGACATTTGTTTTTGCCTCACCTAAAGTAGCAAAAAAGCGCTAGAAATTCACTTTTAATATATATATATATATATATATATATATATATATATATAAACGTAAACAAAACAATTTTATGTGACATAATTAAAAAAAATAATATATGTAATATAATTAAAAGTTCAAGTATGTATAAAAAAATATTTCTCTAATGGACACTTAAATGGATTATTCAGTGTGTATTATGACGTGCAGTTAGACCATGAAGAAAAATATATCACATGCATGCACGACTGCACGTACAAGATATACACATTACATATACTATATATGTGTATTTATAATTATATTATTCTTAATTTAATTAATGACATCAGTCATTTCTTCACACCGACCTCATCAAGTTATTATCTTACTCATAATTAAGGTATGGTACGATATTTTCGCTTCACTATTTTACAAGAATCAATTAAAGATTTATATAGTAGATAAATAAATACAAAATGTTGCTTTATTAATTAATGAATTAAGGCGGAAGATGTACCATAAAAGTCAATCCAACTTTTAGTTATGTTGAATCAATCAAATTGGGGAATAACCCCCATAGTTTTGGATTTATATATGGAGAAATTAACATAGAGCTAGCTTATGTTGCCACAGTTGCTATGTTATAGACATAGTATATTGAAGTGTTTTCTACTTGGATAACATTAAATATAAAATAGTGCTAGTTATTATTATTACTTGCATATGTAAAATATTGAAAAGATTTTGTACAACTAGTTTGTTGTAGATGGTTTAGGTGGCCACCAATCCACATTAAATATCAACTAAACCAATGGTCAACATGAATCAATTATTTCCTCAAAACAATGTTAATGGCTCCAGCTATCAAATTTACTCAATTAACATTTATAAATTTAAATAAAATATATAGGGTAGCTTCATCTCATCAATATATAAACCTTGTCATAGATAAATTATACAATGACCAATTAATCCGTAATTAATTTACTCACAAGGGAAAGTGTTTATTTCATCATTCCAATCAAATGAGAATTAATTTTTATATAGGAATTGCGAAATAATTTCAATAATTAGTTGTATAATTTATATTCTAAATTTATAATGGATCAAACTTGGGCATTGAAATGAGGAAGAATTAATGCTTACAAATGATTATAATGTGATGCAATAAAACACAACATATAATGCATGAATATAAAATATTCATATTTTTCTAATATATAACACTTAATTTTCTACCGATCTCAGCCCTATAAACCTATATATATAGGAATATATCATCCATCCCTCTTGTAATAAAACATAGGAGTATTGTAAATAAATATATGCATTTTATACATTACAAATTTACAATCATGAACCTTTATAAATATTCTTTATTATCACAAACCTCGCAAATATATTATACAAATATTAATTTCCCTTTGACTGATTCCTAGTTCGTACGGGTTTAAACGAGTCGAGCCGAGTGTTATAACTGTGCTCAAAATGTAATTATCGAGTTCGAGTTCAGTTTGAGCTCGACTCATGAGATGCTCGATAAGATTGTTTTCGAGCCCGACTCGTTTGATATTTATATTAATAGTTTTGGAGCTCGAACTCGAGCTTGCATAAATTTTTATTTTTAGAAAATTAGTAATTTTAGTTCAAGACTCGATTAAATACTCAATTGAAGGTTTGATAGAAGGCTCGTGAACAAGCTCGATAATATGTTCGTGAAAAAATGAATTCGAAATCATGTTTGAGCTCGACTTGATAGTAAACGAGTCGATCTCTAAACGAACTTTTTTGAATCAAGCCTCAAATAGCTCGCGAACAGCTTTGTTAGTTTACATCCCTATTCGTACGGCTTCAATTTTTGTTTCACCACTATCTCCCTATATTTTACATTTCGTTTGATATATAAGTTTTAATTTCTCATGTCATGTTAATTATTCTATGGTTAGGATCGATGTATTATAATAACATGATATGATAAATCATTATTTATCTACCAAACGAGGGCTTATATATATATATAAACACAGATGCAATACAAATATATATATATATATATATATATATTACATTAATTAAAGTGTCCCCGTATATAATATAGGTAAGGATATTTTATGTATTTTAAAAAAATACGAGACTTCACATAACGATATTCTAATTAATCATGTGGTTCGGGATAATGCTTGATACAAAGTAAAATGCACTAAAAAGAATCAATTTAAAAGTAACAAATGTCTAATTAACTAAAAACATATTTGATAATTTTTTTTATTAAAATTCATGTCGACTCTCTGCAGCACATTTTTTGTGTAACAGGGAAGTAATTTTATAGTTTATTACCATACAATGAGTTTGCAGATTGGGGTATGATGAAAATATTATACATATATAGTCTAGATTAATTACCTGCGATCGATAGAGGGGTTATGAATGATAACATATCTATATATAATATTTTTTTCTAGAGAAAAATGTTAAAATGACGTCGACTATATCATCACAATCTATCCAAATGTATATTACACAAATAGTAAATTTGTTATAATGATATTGCAATAGTCCAAATATGAGACATGATGTGTCCATAATAACTAAGAGGAAGAAATACAAATGATATAACAGTGACACTAACCTTGAATTTGTGAGCTTGCTTCTCATGCAAACCAATTATTTTGAAATAAGTTAGTTCCATATGTTTCATACACTAACTATGTATATATAAAAATCTATTAATAATGCTGTTTTAGGTGTCGTCACCCCCACGTAATTTTCAGTAACCACACACCACTTAAATGTTTACTAATTGTTGGTGACAACAGTGGTCAATAAAAATGACTTAATTATATATAATGTATATATGTATGTTGAAATCATAAAGAAATTAATTAAATATTTGAAATAATAAGCAAGAAGAAGTAATTAAATAAAAGTGAATAAAAGATGAAGGAGGGAGACAAGAAAGAAATGAGGGGAATGGTGGTGGTAGCTGGTAAGTAAATAAAGAGGAAGTGGTTGCTTCGTCAATTGTTGGCTAAATTCATGATTAAAGTTGGGAAGATATTTCATTGAGGAAATTAAAATTCATCATTATATTAAGACCATGGTAATGACCTCATAACGGTATTTTTATTTCATTAATCTTTTTTTATTTGTTTGTTTTGAATTTGCATTAGTGATGTTATTTTCGTTATCAAGAAAATAATCATCACCCTCTCCAATATTATCTACTTTACATGGCATTCACCAATGCTAAAACAAGGATGTTAAGAGATCAATATTCAAGTTATCAATAATAGGAGTATTGTTCCATTGCAGATACTTTATTATGTCAAAGTAACATGCACTAAAAGAATCAATTTAAAGGTAACAAATTAATTAATGTATAATTAACTATTAGTGGAAGAACTTATGTTTATAACACTTCTATGTAAGAAGTTGTGAATACATGAGGAATGGGTTTATAGTGGTAATTGTTGCTTCTTCTTTTTTTTTCAAATTTATTTCTCTTTAATTAGTTTTTATATTTTTTTAATGCGTGTGTAAGGGAACTGTCTTCTAGTTGAGAATCAACATATCTCATAAATATAATTAATAAATTTTATTAATTGTGATTATATATATAATCGTATAGTGTTAAACATGATGAATTACGGGGTCGAAATTTATATAAATGTTGTCCACATTTCTTTATTAGATCATCTTTCTATATGTTATCTCTTTTTCTAAATAGAAAAAATTTTATCTTTAAAATATTAATTATTACGTTTTTTATTAAAATACAATATTTTATTTTTTTTAATCTTCATGCCAAATTTCTTATGATCGTGAACTAGTTATTAATAAAGTTTAGTTAAATGTTAAAAAAAATTATCTTCTTAATCTCCTTGCTCTCTAATATGTCGCCTAGTGTCAAACCTTATGTAAATGCTTGTCGTTTTAGCAAAGTACATTAGTTTGTTTACAAAATTGTAATATAATATAAACCATTTATGTTATTCTTAGGGAATTATTACATTTATGGGATAACACATACTCTAAAAGACACGTTACAACTATATATATATAGTATAAGCTTTATATTAGTATGTAACAATTAATTTAATTGAGGCGGCAGGTGATAAATGAAAGAGAGAGAGAGAGATTGAGTTTAGTGGATCCTATTTTGAAATGTTTTAGACTATAAGTTTGTTAAATTATAGAATCTATAATTATTAGGAGGGATTTATGAGGAACATTATCAGTACGTAGAGAAAAAAGTTACAATTTTGTTGAAGGTTATTGCACTGAAGGTTGACTTCATGAAAAAGAAAAACTTTATTTAAAGAATAATTTATCCACGTCTCTTTTGCAGAATCAAGAAAGTTACTTTGATGTATATATAACCAAATAGATTGTGTCACACTGTCACGTAATTTAGGTATATATAGTAATAATTGTTAAATAAGTGCTGAAATAAATTAAATAGAAAAGTGAAATTAATTAATTAGTGGGCAAAATGTTTGAAGTAAATACCATTATAAAGCCACTTGTCATTTGTGAAGAAGTTAGAAACATATGACCGTTTGACCGCATGCCGTAGACAAACTTATATAATGTGCTCATCGTTCGTCAAATTAATATATGAGTCGTTATAATTTTTATAAAAAAATAATATTAAATTATATTATAATTAATAGATTATAATTGAAAAAATAAAAATTAATAAAAAATTTATTAAAAATTTAATATTTATTTACGAAATATATTAAGTACATCATTTGCGAAATATTAGTCTCATCCCGCATGGATAGGTAAACATTTTCTGCTTGTGTTATATTTTTGATCATGTTTAAAATTTATGATAAATTAACCGAGTGAGTTTCTAGAAGAGTTAACAGTAAAAGGTGGATCCCTTTAAGAATAAGAAATATTGTAAGACTAGATTTAGTAATTATGTAAACTTATTTTACCTTTTAGTCTTTTAGACAACTAATGAATTGTTACGTGTAAAAGTTAATAATGATATATATCTAAAAGAATTATTATCTAATACCATTAACTAAATAATATCTTAGAATTATATTGAATTTCAATAATTATGTGAGTGTATAAATGTATGCATTAAAGTGGGGGATCATGTTATTTTTATCTTATTTGCTTGGGATTATAAGATAGTCATACACTTTTAAAAGTTGGAGACCATTTTTATACAATGTTTTGAATTGTAAGAGGATATACAAAATTCCATCTACATCCCTAAGCCTAAGGTATTACTTTTGAAATGGACAACCTAAAATTTAATATGAAGTATGAATTAATTTGGATGTTATGGGTAAAGTGTTCTTTTTGTAACAAAAATTCAAAATAAAAATATATATATATATATGAAAAGTGTCAGTTTTGAGTATAAATTACCTAATATTCTTAATTAAAATTAGATTTGTATCTTATTTTGGAATGTAATATTAATTAATTATTTTCTTAATTTTTTTCAATTAAAAAAAATATTTAGTATATGTTTAAAATTATACACATCCAATTTAATTAAACAAAAATTATACACATCCAACATCACACATACGTATTATTTAAATAAAAAAATTATGAATATACACAAAAGTAAAAATCCAGTCGGTTAAAACAAAATCCTGTCATATTTAAACAAAACCTGGCGGCCAGGTTTTGTTTAAACCGACCGAGTTTTTATTTTTGAGTATATTTCTAATTTTTTATTTAAATAATACGTTAAAAATCATGTACTGATTAAGTCAAATTCAATTAAATTAAATATTAAATATATATATATAATACCACAAAAAATACAACATGATTTCATACAGAATTAATGTAACATGCATTGATTTAACAATAAATTTAAAGGTATTTTTTGAACTTTTAAGTACTTTAAATATAAAGGTAACAAATAGGACATTTTTCATGTTAATGTTACACAATAGGGTATTTTTCATAAATAACCTAATTAATTTTCCTCCTCTAAACATTATTATTTAAAATTATATTTATTTGTTATATTTTTTTAAATGAGAGAT
This sequence comes from Leonotis leonurus, assembly GCA_026898415.1. Taxonomy (NCBI): domain Eukaryota; kingdom Viridiplantae; phylum Streptophyta; class Magnoliopsida; order Lamiales; family Lamiaceae; genus Leonotis; species Leonotis leonurus. Next base: position 164,990 of record JAPKLX010000014.1, on the reverse strand, counting down.
AATATAAGAGAATATAAATTTATCCATTAAAATGAGGACCACAGTTTATATATCTTATTTACTTTTTACAATAATACATTTTCCCACCCTTTAAAAGTGCAAGATAATATTTTTATATAACATTTTTAATAGTAAAAGGAGGTATAAAAGGGTTTCTATAACAAATATGTCACCTATAGAAAAAAAAATTCACATGGGAAAAGAATAAAAGGGCTTCCCAATTAGACTAAGAAAAACTAAAATTTATTAAACTCAATTAAAAATAACAAAGGTAGACCCACGTATATATCCTTGCTATGTTTGGTAACCAAAACATAATAATATAGCATGGTATAATTAAAATTGTCTAAAATTTCAAGATTAGATAAGAGAGAATAAGATAATATTGTAGATTAATGTTTGGTAGACATATTTAAAAACCATGATAATTTTTATTTTTGTATTTGGTATAGATCATTTTATTGAAAAAGATAAATATGTATTTAGTAATAAGTTTATATAATTTTTATCACACTATTTTCTTCAGAATTGTATGCCAAAATACTGATTTTTGGATAAGCCCAATATCTAATAACAGACCAACATGCTTATCACATTTGTTACGGAACGTATTATTTAAAAAATAATTTAATCTTATTTTTTTTTATATTTTTAACTACCAAACATGACCTCAAAATCTATAAAGATCTGTGTCCACATGTGTTGTCATTTGCAAGTAATAGTCTTTTATATATATATATATATATATATATATATATATATATATATATGAGATGGTTATAATAAAAATAGATTTGCTTGTGTCAACTAAAAATACATTTGAACCATCCATATTTTTTATCCAATGGATATAATTAAACTATACCCTAATCAATAAACTCTAGTTAAAAAGAACAACAAAATCTATGTTTTTAGGGATAAAATATTTTAAATAAGATATATACCAAAATTATCTTTTAATCTACACCATTGATCTAAATAATTCAACAATCAAAATGTATTTTTAGTTAACTCATACAAAATTATTTTTATTTGATCACATCCACGTGTATATATATATATATATATATATATATATATATGTGTGTGTGTGTCAAGTAATAGTCTTTTATATATATCATATAGAACAACCTCTTTTCATTTCCCGACAATATTTGATGACAATGCAACAAATTATAGTACTCCATTTAGTACGTTTACTTTTCTATTTTGGGTGAAATTCTTAACACAAAGTTATACACTACTATTTGACCCGACCCGACGGATTAGGCCAAGGTCCGACAATAATAGAGCAACGCAAGTCTGACCTGATAATTTATACATCGAGTTTGAGCATAAATCACATTTTGGGTGGGAGAGCTTCGACCTACGTATTATATATAATATTCAGATTGTAATTAATTTTTTATGAACATAACTATCATTACTAATATATATTAAATATAGCGATTTAAAAATTATTATACCAATTTATGAAAGAAGTATAAATGAATACTTGTTTTTATTCGTATTTGAAATAAATTTTTAAATAATAAATAAATAAAATAAAAATGTATAAATATTAACTGATTATTTCATTTTCTTAAGTATTCTATTTCAATAATATTTTTCATATTTTATTCTTATTTAATATTTTTTATATTTTGAAAATGAAATATACGAAAACATTTATCAAGTGTGAATAAACTAAATCAATAAGGTTACACTTGGAAATTCATATACTTACTTGGTATTTGTAATTAGATCGTATTCCATATTTGCTAAATGCTAACAAGAAATCATTTTTAACATTTGCTATTTCAATTCGAAGATAAACAATCTATTGTGAGCACCAATTAATTATAATAAGTAAGCAAGAAAAAGAAAAGGTGAAGTAGGGGTGTCTATTCGGGAATCGGGTTTCGGATATTTCGGGTAATACCCGATACCCGATCAGGTTCGGGTATCCGAATACCCGATTTTCGGGTTTTCGGGTTGGGGTCGGGTATTGATATTCTAGGGTTTTCGGGTTCGGGTAATACCCAATATCCGATCGGGTATTACCTGAAACCCGAATTTATTTATTTATTATTATTATTTATATAATATTATATTTATAATTTATAATTTTTTTAAAATTACCTGATAATATTCTATAAATACCCGAAAATAAGAATTTTTTTAATTAAATCGGGTAATTTCGGGTACCCAAATACCCTATCCGAAAAACCCGATTCGAGTTCGGGTATACAAAAATTAAGATTTTCGGATTCGGGTACCCGACCCGACCCGAACAGACACCCCTAAGGTAAAGCAATAATACAGTACCCGAATAGACACCCCTAAGGTAAAGCAATAATACAGTACCCGAATAGACACCCCTAAGCTAAATCAATAATACAGTACATCCATACGGAAGAAACCAACACATGCATGAATGGGGAATATTCTCATTCTCCCACATGGTCATGTTGTTTTGTTTTGATATATTTAAATTATGGACTAATTAATAAAAATTAAAGAAAGTGACATGGAAGTCTTGGAACTTTTGATCTTTATCAATAGGCAAAGACACTTGAACAACTACTGAAAACAAATTAAGAGATGGAATAAATGAGACATTGGAAAACGACTTGACTAATATTATTTGACAATTAATTCACTCTCAACTAATTAATCTTATCATCTACTTAACCTATCTCAATCCATTACTCCCTTATTTATACTTGTCATTTTCATAAATAAATCATTCGTCTTTAATATTTTATTTTTTCTTCTTTTTTTAGTTAAAAGACCCCAGAAAAAAAAATCAGTATGAGTGAACAAATGGTAATTAATATTACACGATGAGTTTAATAGTGTGACAATTTACTTTCGTTGTTCTAAAATAAATCATGTATAGCAATTTCTTTAATTACGAGTATCGAATATTTTGTACAGATTTCAGCAACAATCTAATGACAATGATATATATTTAATTATATGATACAGTGACGTATTTTTCATACTTAAATGGTAATCGTGAATGATATTAAAATATTTTATAAATGATAATAGGTACGATCTAAGACTTTGGGATATGAAAAGTAAGTTGTCTTTATAAAGTTTAATTAATTTATAGGGCATTATACAGCTAATACACGTGAATTAATTATAGCATTAGCATGTGAAAGCTCTTATATTCATTAACACTCAACTCCTTTAATTTAACCGTACTTACAATTTAATCAAAAAGGTTAAGTACAATCTGTACGTGGCTTTCGCCTTTTTAAGTCCCCTAATTTGCAGCAAAAGGCTTGCTTTTGATGCTTAGTCATATTTGACAACCACCACATATACAAGGTTATCTTTGTTATTACCATTTTACTTACCTTTAAGATGCCAAATGAGTTCTTTACGGATGAAATTGTTGTTTTAAATATAATCTTAATTCTATCAGTAAAATTCTCTTGTCCACATATGATTTTCTCTAGTTTTGAACTCATACATAAAATTTTGTGTTGATTAGATTCTTGTTCTTATTATTGCTTATCTATATTTAGCCTTGTAAACTGAGTTGAGCCGAATGTTACTTGGTTCGGCTTGTTTAGAATATTAGAATGTTCTAGCTAAGCTCAAGTTTGACTTGCGCTTTTAACATGTTGTTTGAGCTTGACTAAAAATGTAATTATCAAATTAGAGCTCTGCTCGAGCATGGCGGTTGGAAGCTCGAAACCATTATTTTTGAGCTTGAGTTTGAGATCAGATTGTTTGATAACCATTATTAATAGTTTTTGAGCTCTAGTTCAAGTTTGGGCTCGGCCTGAACTTAAGTTCAAGCACGTTTGAATTTTGTTTTAGGCTCGATTGGATGCTCAATTGAATACTCATTTGAAGGCCCGATGAATGACTTGTGAACAAATTTAATAACATGATCGTAAACAAAAGAACTCGAACATATTTGCAAATTCAACGAACTCAAGCATTTTCAGGATCAAAATCGACTTGATAAAAAATCCCGAAAATAACTTTGTTACAGCTTCATCTATATTGATAACATTCTATATGTAGATGTGGGGGTGTAATTCAAACCTAGACATTATGAAAAGTTGGGAAAAGTTGTGAACTAAAGTGCCACGTGTCGATAACTTATGGATGGTAGAACATTCCCACCAAGAATAAAAACATCCGGTTGTGAAAGGGCATGCAAAATTTGAACTGTTGTGAAAGACAAACATGAAATTACATATATTTTTATACGAAATCATCATAATATATACTAAATAATCATGAAATAGCTAAAATTGTTGAGATGATGCTAAAGAACGATATATATAAAGGGAGAGAAATCGGATAAAATTAATTTCTTACCAATTAATTAAAAATAAATTTTGTTTGTTAAATCATTTAAACTGATAATACAAATTATAAGATAATTTCGTATAAATTTATTTAAAATATATTATATCTTAAAATATAAAATTTATTGTTCCGTATAAATTCTCAATATATTTAAAATTAAATTTTATTTTGTATAATTTATTTTTTCGACTAAAAATTTATTGATCATAGTATAATTTAATATTGATTAAATATAAAATAATAAAAAGGATAATATACTATAATATTAATCTAAAATAAATTTTACAATTAATATTTATTTTTCTAAAATAATAGAGCATCTGGTGATTCAAGAACTTGATTAGTTACAAATCTTGGAAAAAAATATGCATTCATTTATTAAAAAATCTGGATAATTTCTATTATTTTTGGTTAACGCAAAGAAATTTATTTTCACTATAACCACTTCTTTTATATATATATATATATATATATATATATATAAAACTAAGAATGGAAATTAAGTTGACACGAGATACTACTCAATATAATGGTTTGATTCTATATATTGACTATTTATGAGAAGTATAAAAAATCATAAGAAAAAATGAACATTACGTCTACTTAAAAATTATACGAAAAATATACAAATTGACAATTATATCTTTCCATTTTTTCCATTTTAAAATTTTAAAAATAATTTTGCAATTTCGGAATTTTAAAATTAATTTACTTAAAATTCGGCACAAGCTATCGATTTCAGCCCTTAAAATCCTCTCAACCTTCTATTTAATTTTTATTATTTTCTAGATTTCTGGAATTTTATCCATATATTAATCATATAGAATATTATAATAAATACTACAATAAAAGTTTGGCACAAGCTGTGCACTTCAGCTCTTAAAACCCTCTTAGCCTTCCATTTAATTTTTTCTATTTTTCTAGATTTTTGGAATTTTATCCATATATTAATAATATATAATATTATAATTCATATTTCCATGTCGGCATATGATATTTATGTTATGTTTTTATTTCCATGTATACCATAGATTGTATTATATACTATTCCATATTTAAGTATTATTTTAATAAATATAATATATATAGTGATATATTAATTTGATATGTATATTTTGATAACTGATTTAATAATAATTTATATAGATTATGTACAGTCTTTTTTAAAATCTGTTGGTCCCGAAAGAGCTAGATTGGTGTATGGGGGGGGGGGGGGGGGAA
>JAPKLX010000014.1:0-144449 GCA_026898415.1 Leonotis leonurus | reverse complement strand
GCATGTAGGAACAAGAAATTTATAACAAAAATTATGTTTATGTGTGCTGTGTGTAGGCCTATTTTTTCAGAGGATGGGAGTGTGCTGTTTGATGGGAAGATAGGCATCTTCCCATTCACAGAACAAGTGGCTGCCAAAAGATCAAGCAAAAACAGAGCAAAAGGTAGCTTGGAGACAAAACCAATTGCTTCAATAACTAAAGAGGTGATAAAAGGCTGTCTGATCAATTAGGTAATAAAGATCACAAACAAGTTTTGTGTATGCTGTAACAATAGATTGTTTAGAGTAAGTTTGGTTTCATTTGTAACATAGTTTCAGATTTCAACTTTTCACATATGTTTGACTTACTTTAAGTGTATTTTTCCAGATTATACCTGCAATCATGTCTAAATGGCCAGAAACATCATCAAAACTGATTTATATACAGCAAGATAATGCTAAGCCACATATAAAAGACAATGATTCAAAATTCAGAGTTGCAGCTAGTAGGAATGGATTTGATATAAGAATTGTACATCAACCCCCCAATTTACCTGACACGAATGTCAATGATTTGGGGTGGTTTAGAGCCTTACAAAGTTTACAAACAGAGCAGCTATGTAGGAATGTTGATGATTTAGTGAATGCAGTGTTGAGTTCTTTTGAAAAACTGACTCCAACAACTTTGAATAAGGTTTTCCTAAGCTTACAAAGTTGTATGGTAGAGATTCTCAAGGTTAAAGGTCAGAATTGCTACAAGATTCCACATTTAAAGAAAGACTCACTGATCAGACAACATCAACTACCACTGAACTTGGAAATTCCATCAGATTTGGTGAGAGAGTGCATTGCTTATCTCAGATCACAGGGGATTGAGGAAGGAATGACTGCTCTCACAAATACTCTAGGAATTGAAGACATCACAGACATCACAGAGACAGATTAGCTGGCTTTATAGGTTGTGTGTGCATGGATTTTGTGAATGTAATGGTGTGCAGACAATAGATAGGACCACATGTGTTTTTGATTCAAGTTTGGAAATATGTTTTGGACATGTGCTTTTGTAAACTGCAAAGATGATTTTGGACATGTGTTTTTTGTAAACTCCAAAGATATAATTTGAAGGAAAATGTGTGTTGGGAACCCTAAGATTAGTGTTGAAGATGGTCTCTCGAAACACACTTAGCTATTCGTTATGCTTAACCTGTTCTCGTGTAAAAACAGATCACTATAGATAAGGTGATTTCTGTTATGGAACAGATTAGGAGATGACTTAAAATGTAAAGGATATATTCCCATAGAAGTCATTCTCAAACTAGAATAGGATGAAAGTCATTGCCTTTTGCCACAGAAGAATCGATCTGCTGTAACAGACAGTGACCAGATCGATGACCAGATCGATGCCAACAGCGATGAACCAGAGCGACTGAGTCATCAAACTATAAGCTGACATCGTCCTACACATCATATGCACTTGCCACGTCAAGATCAAGGTCCATCCAACAGGGCTTGGAAAGAAGATCTACGATTAAAACAAATAAGGAAAGAGACCGTTAACAATCTGATTTCCATAAATCAAAGATTGAGTCAACCTTTCCTATATGGCAAGAACAGATATGATGGAAACCATTGATTGGCAATATACCATCTATCTCACGCCAATCAACAACGGCTAGAATTTTAATATTCAATGCCTATATAGTTGAAGTCAACAATCTGGAAAAAGAGAGAACACGCACGAACTATACTGCAATTATCCTTCAAGCACTCTGTATTCCAGACTTAGAGCTTCAACACTCTGTGATTCTACATCACACCAACCACCTCGATTCAAGTCTGTCTTGTCGAGAGAAAGGAGATCATCCTGCTAGCTAGTAGTTTTCTAGTGGTAACGTAGAGGTAATCTGTTGTAAAGGGACACGACCCTTCATTCGTGCATAAGTATCACTCTAGTTGTGATTGGTACTTGTGACTCGTTCTCCACGAGTATAAAGAAGCGGAGTATCCTAGTAGTGGATAATCTGGTCTAGTTTTGATCAGATCGTGGACGTAGGGATTTCCCGAACCACGTTAAACACTGTGTGCTTTACATTCCTGCATTCTTTATTATCTGTTGTTCATTATTCTAACCCTCTGCACTATCATATAATCTGCATTCTCAAACAATCTGCTTAAACAATCTGGTTAATATTCTAAGGTTTTCTAAACAAGAGCAATCATTAATCCACCATTATTCCGCACTCACTCTACACTCAGGAGGTAATAAGATCACTCTTATTATCTGTTAAGTGTTTACACTTAGAGAGTAATCTGTTTGGACTAAACCAGCTACTGATCTGTATATCGATCTGGTCAGTCATTCCAAGCAATCTCTTGTATAGAATAGCTTGAGCTCTCTAATAAAACGTCAAGTAAACTGAAAAGTTAGTATTTGGTGTATTCCCCCCCCATACACCAAACCTTGCTCTTTCGGGACCAACAATGTGATTCAGATATCAAGTGTAGCATCTTAAGAGAACACAAACCAACAGATTACCAAAAAAATGGTCTCAATCCAGATATCATCATTACCACAATACACATATCCAATCCAACAGATTACCAAAATACACATATCCAATCCAAATCATTTACCAAACCAGCAATCAATCCCACAGAGTCTCAATCCCACACAGATACCACCACAGATCACAAATCATTCGAATTTTTTTATCTCAAGACCACATAAGAATATCATCATTTCAGCATGCAACAACAATCATCTCCCACAACAGATTACCATAATCGAAGTCCCAACAGATCACAACCAGAGGACTACAACAATCACAGATCGACAACAGATCACAACAGATCAGCAAACACAATCCACATGCAACCACAGTTCAAGCATAATAAGGGAAAGATCTCACCAAATCCAGCAAGCTATTCTCCGCAGGAAGGAGTTCAGTAGGGATCTGGCACTCTAACTCTAGCAACCGCTTCTCAGCTCTCCTCTGGGCAAGAATCTCCAAAAATGTCTCAGATTGTGTCCAAGCAACATCGAAAGTCCCCAAAGCCTCAATATCCTCCATTGTTATACTGTCACTGCTCATAGGAGGAAAAACCTCAACAATTTCTTCTGGGTATCGAAGAAGAGGGTCAAAGGGAACAGATCCACCACGGATCCAGTATGGATCCGTGGAAAGAACATCTTTGTGAACTAGACAGAGGAGGCGAGGGTTATAGAGCTGAGAAGGAGAAATACCACCATGGAGAAGGCTTTCTCTGGAGTAAATGGCTTGGCATAGGCAGATAATCGAATGAGAAACCCCACTGCTCAGAGAAGATTGGTGTGTAGCATCTGAAGAGAGGAATTCTTCATGGATCGGGTATGGATTCAAGCTCATCACTGCAGATTCAAGGAGAAATCAGGGGCTAGGGTTTCAATGGAGGACGACGGAGATTTCAATCGCCGCAGAGGAGAGAGATAACGGAGGGAATGAGAGAAGTGTTTGGAAATGATAGGGTTTAGAGAGGAGGGCGGAGAATTCAACACTTCAAGAGAAATCAACAGCTAGGGTTTCAATGGAGGGGGGCGGAGATCTCTGTCGCCGCAAAGGAGAGAGAGAAGGGAGAGAATGAGAGTAGTGTAGGGTTTAGAGAGTGTAGTAGGTAGGAATGGATTAAGTGTATAATTGGGCTTAATTATGGGCTAAATGTTGCCCAAAAAGGAAATAGGACATTTAAAGTGGGACAGCCCAATTAGAAATATAGGACATGTAAACTGGGACAGAGGGAGTACATGATTTGACTTTAAAAGTGACAAAGTTAAAATTTTCAATTTAAAGTTCTTTCTTTTTTTCTTTTCAAACACGAAGAATAATTTGTGGTCATATCATTCACCTAAAAACTTTTTAAATAAAACGTGCATACTAATCTTATTGCATTATAGTACTTATTTAGATGCATTACATTATGTGGATTAGTGTATCACATTATGAAAGATGATTTTTTATTGTATTAAATGAAATGCATGGTAGTACTTTATATGATTCATTACACTGTTTACTAAAATTAATATATTAATCCAATTTTGATCTGTTCACAATAGTTACATTAATCCTTTGAAGTAATTTTGTAGATGCATTACATTAATTAAATTAGTACATGGAGTTCAGATGCATCATATTTATTTGTCTATTTTATTATGAAGCATTTGATTTTATACAATTATGTATACTAAATATTTAAAATGAGTAATATTTTATTATGAATCGTTATGGCTGCTGAGTAATTCAAGGGATGAGTATAATATCACTTAAAATATTTATCATAATTTAATTGATATGTAATCTATGAAATAAGGAAAGTGACTGTTACAATAAATTTATTTTACACTTTTATCCTTGTTGTATTAATTATGGAATTAACTTACAATATTTTAATACAAATTGCAGATTGATTATTAGCCATAGATTATACTAAATCAAGGATATAAATCTATTCTCAATTCTCACTCTAATTATCATTCTCACACGATTGTTTCCATATATATATATATATATATATATATAGATATATAAGTTCATATTATTTGAGTTTATTTTCATTAATATAATCATGTGGATAAATCATGTGGAATTAAATTGGATTGATAATGGCACACCTGTCCCGTGCTACTTGATTTAGCTCATAGGATATTTTTTGGGGTCCATATTTTTTTACAAATCACTATATTCCTATATTATACCATAATGTTAGTTTTTATTTTAATTTTTCAAAGGTGTGATCAAACCTCACATTTAGTTCCCGATCCAAAATTGCATCTTAATAATGTTAAATCTTGCATTGTGGTTCTTATGATGTTACATTCAATAACAATAAAAATATTTAAGTTACGATTGTGTTTTTCAGAGGTATATTATATATTTTTTTTGTTATTAATAATTTATTCTTTCATATATTGTATGGTTAGTTTAGCATTTTTATTTTCTCAGTCAGGCAATGAAGATGAGAAACATAAATTTCATAGAATTTATTATAGATATTATTAGTGTTGCTAAAGTTACTATAACTAAAATTGTTATTCGTAATAATGATAAATAGAAAAATTTAATTAAAATAATACTAGAAGATGAAGGGTATATACACTATTAATCTGAACTCAATTTGTTGGAGGAAGTTTTATTTATTCAATTAATATTTAATATTTTTATATTATGTTAACTTATTTTTGTCATATAGGTAAACAAAACCACAAGACAACGATTGGAGATGACATGGAGAAGGGACAACTACTATTTTTCTTTATATTTTCTTCATGACTATTTTGATATTTTCAATTTTTTTATGCTTTCACTTTTATCTATTTGAATTCACATTTTTTAATATATATATATATATATATATATATATATATTCTTTTATTAATTTCAAAATTTTATTTTCTTAATTACAAATTTGTTCTAAATAATTAAAAAAAATTCAATTAAATGTAAATACAAAATATATTTGATAGATGTGCTGATAAATTCAATAAAAAATGTACAAATACTAAAAAAAACTTTAGAATAGACATAGATTGCTTATCAATTCAGTAAAAATGAAAAATAAAAATTTCATCTATATGCTAACAAACTCAATAAAAATACTATATATAAAATTATACAAGAGTTTATCCCGTGCAATCGCACGGGTAACATACTAGTAATTTGTAATAGTAAGGACAAGAACGTGTGTACGTTTCGTATATTGTGATATTAATCATGTTATATGCTCTCCTTACAATTTAATATCTCTTCACTCATGTAGTTTCGTTTGTGCCCAAAACAAACCATCATACACACTGCTACAAAAATATATAAATCGAACCGATCGTTCAATTTATATAAATTGAACTAAAAATCGATTGGTTTCGGTTCGGTTCGATTTTGAATCAAAACCATTATTATTATTATTTTTAAAATTCTAAATAATTTATAGGATCCATATTTAAAAAATTGTATTTTTAAGTTTTTTTTAATGAATCTAAAATATATTATATAATTATATATATCTTTACCAAAATATAAATATAATTATGTAATATTTATATGAAATATATATATTAATATATTTGGGTCGGTTCGGTTACCGACCGAACCAAAAAATAAAAATCGCAAACCGAACTGAAACTTATCGGTTCTAAAATTTAAAAACCAAACCACAAACCGAATGAAATAAAAGTCGAACTGAAACCGACCGAACCTACCGACCAAATCCTATAGGTTCGGTCGGTTTTATTAGTTCGATTCGGTACTTGCACCCCTTAGATATAATTAATACTTTATCCATCTACACCGAGTGTGTTGTTAGAGAATCGGCACGAATTTTAATATTTTATGAAATAATATTTAAAAACGAAATGTTACATTTTTAATAAACGGTGGTAAAAATGTGAAAAAAAAATTAATGAACAAAGAGAGTATAAAGGATATAAATTTATAAATTCTAGTTTAAGTGGGAAAACGACAGTACGTACATTTGTCTTAATGTTGGTGGGATTCCAATTTTAGAGCATTTAATATCAGTACTCTCTAAATGAGTAGCAGCTAGTGAATATAGCAATTTTTGTCTTCAGATAATATAAATCTTTTCTCATCTAGTTTAATTAATGCACACACACTGCCATTGCCATTCATAGCAAACTTTACATGTTCTGGATAATTACCTGACTTATACACCTAATTTACTATTTAAGATCAAATTTATACTCATTTTTTCTTGTTTTTCTTTTTGAATTATTCCACTTTAAATGTCACATTTTCGATTTGGACACTTGAACCTTATAAGAAACGGTACCCACCATATTCTCAATATTCATTTAAATTCGAGATCGAAAATTTGTGGCAACAAAAAATGCGATGTATGAAGTGTACTATTGTTGTTTTACACTTCATTTTTTTGTATTCATGTTTTATGTTTCATATAGATTATTAATAAATTTTTACATATATATCAATGCACAAGCATAAATTTACATGCAATAATGTTGGAAATTAAATATTACTATTCATAGGCATGCAAAAGTGTAGATACAACAAAGTAGGCAAGTGGGTTCTGATGCATGCATGTCATAATTTTTTGGTACAATCTTTGTTTAATTAGGGTTTATTACCACGTGTTAGGACTGAATACTGATCATAAGTATGATAGTTTTTTAGTACTCCCTCCGTCCACGATTGTTTGTTACATTTTGACTCGGCACGTGTTTTAATGTAGTGCTTTGACTTTAGGTGAAAGAGGTGAAAGAGTGTAGTTAGTGGAGGTTGGGTCCCACTTGTTATTATTATTTAATTGAAGTGTGTGTGATATAAATGGAAAGTTTAAAATGTAACAAACATTGGTGGACGGCCCAAAATGATAAAATTTAACAAACATTGGTGGAAGGTGGGAGTAGAATTTAACTTCTATAAATTATTGATAGCTAGGCCAGGTATATATATCCTTTTGTAATTACAATGTTTATGGTCTTTTTACTATACTTTTAATTAATTAGACCATTTTTAGGGTTTTTAATTTGTCCCTTATAATAGGGTGCTAGAGTTATATATCTAATTAAGTAAATCGAAAGACATGGAAAACTTTTCATATATTTTATATGTGGTTTTATAAGAGTTGGAAATAAATAAATAAATAACACAAAGCTGTCGTTAGTGCATTGTTTGCAAAAGTTCCATGTGTATACATTAGGATTGGAGAGTGATAAATTATTGCAAATACAAATGAGACAAGTATATATAAGTAGGTACTAAAATGATTAGTAGGAGACAGAGATATGATGGGCAAAGACTAATTACTAATTATTTCAAACATTCAATAAATTAATTCTTGATTTGAAAAACCGAAATTAAACACAATATGTTAGTGCCAGTGTGCCACACGCAAGGCAAGACAAAAGTCAAGTACAGTTAGGGTTGCAGTGAGGATGTTTCGAACCGAAAAAATAATAAAAATCGAAAAAATAATCAAAATGAAAAAGTAAAATGAAACCGAAACAAAATAACTTTGAATCGAAAAAAATCGAATCGAAATTTTTGGTTCGATTTCGGTTAAAAATCGAAAAATTGAAATCGAAAATATTAAATAATATATTTAATATGTAATATTTAATATATATTTATAATTAATATTTAATAATATATTTCAGTTCAGTTTTCGATATTTCAGTTGTTTTGATACAAGAAACGAAATGAAACCGAATAACCGAAATGTTCTAAAATCAAAACTGAAATCAAACTAAAATGAAAAAAATAAAAATGAATTTATCAATTTCGACTCATTCGATTGTTTTTTAAAATTTTACTAAATTTTGTTCACCCTTATTAGACAACAAAGGAATACAATGATCATTTGTATTGTGTGAAATATGCCGGATATGGGTCCCACCAAGGACCCCACTTCATCTCATGTCGTTTGAATTGGGTGCACGAGTTAAAATGAGCAATTGAGTGTATATAGTGTGTGAGAGAGATTGTGATTTGTTTGAAGAAGATATGATATATAGTGGTGGTTTAGAGGGAGCTTTAGCATAAGATTTTTAAGGTCGAGTGTCACGGTTGTGGATGGACTCCCTTGCCCCTCCCCTTTTGACTATGGACTCCCCTAACTTCCCTAGTGGGCCCTCTTCTACATCCTACCTATTTTCTCTTCTTCCATCTTAGGAAATCGCACATACCAATTTTTATTTTTCTTTTTTAAAAAAAGGAATAGTTTTTTAATATATTGTGATAGGTATTAAATAACAAGTATGGGCTATCTGAATACAAATGGAGTATGATTACATTTGGGGGATAACTCAAATAAAATAGGAGTATATTTAGAATAGCAAGGGAGTAATAATTTTGATACAAGTCCTTTCAACGATATCTAAACATTATGGACACTGATTGAATATTTCGATCTGGTTCGATTCATGATCGTATTTGCAAGCCTTATCCCGTGGACCTTAGCGGACGTTTTCCATTCTTCACCTAGTCCTTAGCAGCATTTCCAAAGACACTGACGAAGCCAGAAATTTTGTCGAAAGGTACCCAACAATAATTTATAATAAGAAAAATTGTAATTATTTTGTCCTACTTATTAGATACTCCCTCTGTCCACGAAAGTTCTCTACATTTTGTCATTTTCGTCCGTCCACAAAACATCTTTACATTTCAAACTTTCATTTTATAGTAATTGGACCCAAACTCAACTAATACCAATAAATCATGTGAGACTCAAACTCCACTCAAGACACACAATCACTTAAAAATAATAAATATGATGGATCTCAAACTCCATTCACCATACACTCTTACACAAAATCAAAACACATTATTAAAACCCGTGTCGGGTCAAAGTGTCAAGATCTTTCATGCACAGAGGGAATATTTTTTTAATACGACAATTAAAACGAGTGTATAAATAATGTAAAAGTTATAAAAATGTTAAAATGTGTCAAATTTAGTACTACCTTATAAAAAATTGTGCAAATTTGAGTATTTGAACTCCTATTCTTCAAACATAAATAAACAAAAATATCAATATTATATATGAAAAAGAAATCAATAACTAAAATAAAGATTAATAAGTTACACCAAAACATAATATTATTAAGAAGTTCCCAAGGAGATTCGAAACTAGGGTTACAAAAATTGCAATATTGAAAGGCCGATTAAAGAACCAATTGCTCCACGACCGAAAATAATTTGAATTCGTATATTCCATATATTTATACTATAGAAACTCTGGGGGTCCCACGGACCCTTCAAGCCCTAGTGTAGCTCCGTCACTGATTATAGATTTGTAACTAAACAGTATAGACACTGAAGTGTATATATATATGGATGAGATTTGGTGAGAATCAAGTTTTAGATAGAAATTATTGCATAATACAATCATGCATAAATTTAATGCATACTTAATTTAGATCATAAATTTTACAAAGATCAACGATTCAAATCAATTCTTAGTTCCTATCTAAGCATTGAGTCTCATTTAATTCCTTCCATATATATATATATATATAATAGCAAATAGTTCACATGAGAACCAATCTTAATATGAGAATTAGGAACAAATCCAATCCCTTCATCTAAAAAAAAACCCTTGGCTATAATGTAATGATTTAATATCAACAGTTTCTACTTCTAACAATTACATAATGGAGCATTTGGTACATGAGATAAAGGTAGAAAGGTAGATAATATTAATAATATCTCTTCATCTCATGTTTGGTAGGCAAATTGTCTTATTTCAAGGGCTCGACATAACACCCAGGTCCCGGTACTATTCTATTGTTCTACAACTAATAATTATCCTTCCACATTGGACATATTAATTATGTTGGTGTAACAGTAGTGGATGAGATAACTTTTATTCTAGTTATGCTCTTTCATCTCATCTATGAAACCAAACGCTCATAATTAATGTTATTACAAAAATATCAAATATATATATATATATATTATCTTTCAATTTCCTTAACTTTTGAAATCACTTCCATATTAAAACAGATTAGGGGCGAGCACGATTTGATAAAAAATCAAAAATTGAACCGAACCGATAAATTCAGTTCGATTTTTTTCCTTTTGGTTTCGGTTTTTAATTAATATATATTAAATATTAAGTTCTTAAATAGGAGTATAATTTATTAATGAATGGACGCATAAGCTAACATTAATAGAAGCATATATTATGGCTAAATAAGCATTTTATGCATTAATAATGTTTTATCTTAATGCATTTATGATATGTGTTTTTTATTTTAGATTTTCATGCTTTTATAATATTGTGCATTCAAACTTCTATCTATATATTGTATTGTAATGCTTTTTTATACATCCTGTAGTTTTAATTTACTCTTGCTAGCTTCAAATGTATTATCGTGTTAATAAACTTTAGAGAAAGAGGACTGATTTCAAGTAACAATATTGCTAGTTAATGTTATTTCAATTATTTTTAATATTTTAGTTTATATATGTGCTCATTTGTTAAGAATTCAATCTTGGAGTGAAATCAAGGAATATGTTACCTTCATATTGAGCAATTGGACCTTTTAGTTAATAGTTATAATGGACAATTATTTGATAAAAGATGTGAGAACATGACTACACCACACATATATACAATAGTGAATGATAAGGATGAGTTCTTAGTATAATGGAAGAACTCATCCCTATATATATATATATATATGAAAAGGTTATAAATACCACCACTTCCATTCCTCCCATTACGAAAAAATTACAAATTTTGCAATGAAAATTAGTGGGGAAAAAAAATCAATGATAACATCCTTTAATTTTAATATCCCTACTCAAGGATTTCCCTCGCTAAATTTATAGTAACGTATTGTTCTGTAATTTATTGCACTCAATAATGAACAAGTTTTTTGGATACAAAAATTTGTGTGGGATAGGTCTTGACAATTGATCTTTGAACCTCTTAGATCCGGACAACGGGTCTTGGCTTGTGGCTTGTGGCTTAGGCTTGTCCCAAACGGTATGGTGGACTTTGGATGAACGTACACCATAGACGTGTTCAATTGCATATTATTTTCGGTTTTAATCTCATTTCCACCTAATTTTTCTTACATGACCAAATGCCAAAATTGGGTTGAGTCAAATCGAGCTACATAGAAATTTGTTTTAACTCCGGTCTCTGCCCAATTTGTTTCCTGGAGTACTTTTTAATTTAAACGTTATACTGTGTTGATGGGTTGCACCTCTCTCGTGCATTATTTTATTTTATTGTCTTACCGGAAAAAAAATATCGTTGGGCGTTGGACCAAGTTTTGGCAGCTTAGTTAATACATAATTCATCATACAATAAATTGAAATTTGAGGACGAATTGATTGAGTTGTTCATCTCATTCTTCCCAACTCCTACACATTTGTTGTTGTGATGGCACCAATACAAAGTCATATGAATAATGGACTAGGTTGGTCCCGATCGTACCATTCCCCTCATTTATCACTATTCGTACTTAATTTGCAAATCTATTTATACCATAGCTTAGAAGGTGTTTGGCTAAACTTATAAGCTCCTTAAAATAACTTATAAGTTGTTTAAGAACTTCTAAATTCATTAGAAATGTTTGATAAATTAAGCTCTTTGAGAGTTTATAAATTGTAAAAATAAGCTCTTGCGGCTTATAAGTTATTCCTAAAGTAAGTAGTTTCGCCCCAACTTATTTCTCCAACTTATAAGCTCTTTAAAATAAAGTTAGTCAAACACCCTCTAAATCAATCATATTTGTTTAGTATGTTCACATTTTGACTCTGTATAATACACCCTTTTCAAAGAAAAGATAGATAATAGCCTTTTGAATAAAATAAAATATAATATAATCATTTTATTTTATTTCGGACAAAAATGTCATTTTCATTGAACACATGATCCCCGCGAAATCGAGCTCGTGATCAGAATATTGTGTTTGTACACAATATAGA
The DNA here is from genome assembly GCA_026898415.1 of Leonotis leonurus. Taxonomy (NCBI): domain Eukaryota; kingdom Viridiplantae; phylum Streptophyta; class Magnoliopsida; order Lamiales; family Lamiaceae; genus Leonotis; species Leonotis leonurus. Next base: position 132,018 of record JAPKLX010000014.1, on the reverse strand, counting down.
ATAATACACGAATCTCGTGAATTCGAGCTTGCAGGGGTCGTGTTTTAGTACAATTTATAGAATAACACACGGATCCTATGAAATCAAATTCGTGGAGTTCTTGTGTTGTGTGTTATAATGGATTACACACAAATCCTGCAAATTTGAATTCGCGAGATTCGTGTGTTATCCATTATAACACACATGACACAACATACTAATTTGATTTCACGTGATTCGTATGTTTTTCATTGCAACACACAAATGCACGAATCCCCCAAATTTGAATTCGCAGGATTCTTGAGTTTGTGTACAAAATGTGGTAATACACGAATTCTGCAAATTTTAATTTTCGGGATTCGTGTGTTATCCATTATAACACATGATTCCACGAATCCTACGAATTCAACTTTGCGAGATTTATATGTTCTATATTAATTGATAACACATGAGTACTGCAAATTTGAATTCGCGGGATTCGTGTATATATTATGTTATTTTATATAGTAACACATGAATTCCGCAAATTAAAATTAGCGGGATTTGTGTGTTACATGAAAATTAAATTAAAAATTTATGATGGGGAGATAATTAATCTAAATATTTTTAAAATTATTATTATTTTTTTTTTTTTGTCGAACTTACTGTTTTTATTTTTCTTTAAAAAATGACTATTATAACATTTTACCTTTAGTGGTGGCTAAAACTTATTCTTTTATTATGTCTATATGTCCTATATGTATATATTAGATACATTTAACACTATACATATATATTAATTGAAGTTATTAATTAAAAGAAGTCACGTTAATAATCTGTATTTGTCAAATTGTATTTAGTGTGAGCCCCACCCCATCCTCTCTTTCTTATTTGAGGTGGTTGGTGATCTTGAAGAAACAAGAGGGCCCCACTCCAACTCCATGATACCAAAACTTTCCATGCATTTTTTTCACCCTACCACTTTCCTATAAATCATTATATATCTCCCCTCCAAACCTTTTCATGCACACCACCTCTTTCCCCTTTATATCATCTCCATTCAATCTTTTCACAAAGGAAATTAATTCAAGCAAAGGGGCATTCTATTTGTTACCTTATTGCCTTGTTCTATAAAGTTAAATTAAGATTAATAATCACTAACTAACCAGCTCTTGTCTATTCCGACCAACACTATTATGTCTGAAGACATGAATCTGTCCGTGAATGGGAATTCCAAGGTCCCTCCCGGCTTCCGATTCCACCCCACCGAGGAGGAGCTCCTCCACTACTACCTCCGTAAGAAGGTCGCCTCCGATAAAATCGATCTCGATGTCATCCGCGACGTCGACCTCAACAAACTCGAGCCATGGGATATCCAAGGTAATTCATTCATCATCATTGTGTTTGTTTTATTCGTATAGAGGAGAGGAGAGGAGAGGAGAGGAGAGAGATCAAATGAAAACTTTTATTAATATACTCATACGTGCAGAGAGATGCAAGATAGGTTCGACGCCGCAGAATGATTGGTACTTCTTCAGTCACAAGGACAAGAAGTATCCGACGGGGACGCGGACTAACCGCGCCACCGCAGCCGGCTTTTGGAAGGCGACCGGCCGCGACAAGGTCATCCATAGCAATTTCCGGCGGATCGGGATGCGGAAGACCCTAGTTTTCTACCGCGGCCGAGCCCCCCACGGCCAGAAATCTGATTGGATCATGCATGAGTACAGGCTCGACGACAACTCCACCACTACAAACAACACAACTCATGACTCCACCACTACTAATGTATGCTAATCATTTCCCCCCTTTTTCCCTTTTTCTTATTTTCTCCGGCGCGATTGATGGCTTTTTACATTATTAGTTTTTTTCAATTCCCATATTGATTTCATCTTCAGACAATGTACTTGCGCAATTATTACTTCTAACTAACTCACTCTTCATCTCTTTGCTGCCTTACACAAATTATTATATATGTATGGTTGAATTGATTAAATTAATTAATAATGTCATTATTTAATTAGGTCTCCGCCTTCTCCGGCGACACATCAGGGCCGGAGGAAGGGTGGGTGGTGTGCCGTGTATTCAAGAAGAAGAACTACCACAAGGCACTGGAGAGCCCGGCCCTCGCCACCTCCTCCTCCGCCGCCGCGATCCTCCCACGAAACGACGCCGTTCTCGACCAACTAATCATGTACATGGGAAGAAACAACCACAACCATAACCATAACCCTAACACCTCCTGCAAGCAAGAGAGCGACCCCGCAACAATGCACTTCCCCAGTCACTTCCTCCACCTCCCGGAACTGGAAAGTCCCACCATGAACAACATCAACGGCGACGTCGTCTGCGCCTTCAAGACCCCTCCCACCTCGAACCATGACGTGTTTCATTCTGATTGGGCGACGCTGGACCAGCTCGTGGCTGCGCAGCTCAACGGCGGCGCCGGCCACCGCGGAGGTGATGAGTTCGCCTTCTCGTTTGAGCAAGATGACGACGGCGATGACGATCAGGTACAGAAGTTGATGAACATGAATAGCTCGGATAGGGTTAACGAATCGGATCTTTGGGGCTTCGGTAGGTCGTCATCGTCTTCGTCGTCGGACCCACTTTGCCACTTGTCTGTATAAAAACTAGGGTTTGGTGGTGGTGGTGGTGGTGGTGATATTGAGAGTACTCTTTGAAAAACATATACGTGCTTGGTTTTTCTTTGGTATGTGAAAGTTATAGGGTTATTACGGAATAGTATGAGATATATATATATACATATATATGCAATACTATATGTATTGTTGTTGGTGTACCAATAATTGTGATGAGACATCATTTTCTATGAAGATACGTGAATACTTGTAAGAGAAAAGGATCACTTTTGTTTCAAACTGCTACCTCATATTTTACTTAATTTATTTCCATTTTCTTATATATATATATATATATATATAACACATTGTTATAAGGAGATTATATTGTAAGAGCAATTTTTAGTTTCTAATTGAAGTTTTCATCATTAGCTAAGCATGCATGATTTAGATTTGTTTTCTGCCCAAATATTCATCAACTTCATCATTAAATGAACTGTTTTTATTGACTACGAACTATCAGGATTGTCAAATATTGCTATTAGAAAACCAAGGTCGTCTAATTTCTAAGAAAATAGATATGGCACTGAAATAATAGGGTTAATAGAGTTAAACACTACTCCCTCCTCCCTCCGTCCTATTAAAAGTGGTCACGTTTGATCAAATCCGTGAGAATTTTTTGGTCAAACGTGACCATTTTTAGTGGGAGAGAGATAGTAGTCATTTTCTTTAAACAAAGACTAAAAATAATTGTAATTGTGATAAAAAAAAAGTATATATAGAGAAGAGAGTTCTAATTGCCTTTTTATATTAAGTTTTGACAATTCCTTTGTAGGGCTCATATGATAATGTCAAATATCAATATTACACAAGCTCATATGATAATGTCAAATATTAATATTACACAAGCGCATGAGTTACCGTAAATTTTACTAATTTCATCTCATTTATTTTTATTGGATTATCTCGATTATTTAAACGCATTTTCTTATTTGGTAAAATTTACAGTACAACCTTTTTCCATAAAAAAACTATAATAACAAATATTGATATGTGTCAAAAACAAATGAGTATAAATAAGCACGACAAAAAGATATTTGTTATAATTCATTATTTTTTATTAACTTTTATTAAATAAATATTATATTATATCATAATAAATAAATTATAGTGGTAAGTGAGAATAATGAAATTTTATCAAATTTTTATTATTTATTTTTATAAACGTTGCAAAGCTTCAAGTAACATTTTAGAAAATCCATAAGAATATGTCCAGAGCTTTAAAAGTTTTTATTTTGTATTTATTTAATAATAAATTATATCTTAATTTATACTATATTTTAATTACAAAATATAAGTTAATACTTATTATTTATACGTAGACGACATTTTCTAAAATTTTCTTGTTATTTGCTACAAACTATATTGGTAGAGACTGAAGAGTGGTAGTCATGTTATTTACTACTTACTTTTCTATGATGTTTTTTGGTGTCACTTTAAACTCCATTTGTCGTTGAATAAGTACTCATGTATTGTTTCAAATTCTACACATAAATGATGTCCATCTTGTCATTATATTGTACCTTCGTCCTCAATGCATTTTTTTCAAAAAATTTGTATTTTAATTAAGAGCAAAGGGAATGGATTTTATTGCCTGCTTTCTTGTATACGAATTTTAAAAGCAGTTGAATATCAAATGGGATTCAGTACTGTGTCCCATTTCTATGATCCACGCTTCATATCTCATAATAAATTTTAATATATTTTTTCAGTTTTAATTTTATATACTTTATTTATTTTTGTGTTTAATATTATGAGTTCCTTCCACCTAAGTACTAAGTAGAGTGTATAATTATTTTTTAATATATATTATTTTTTTAATAATTTTTTTGGTTCATAAATTTAAAATTATTTTATATAATTTTTTCAGATAAATGTTCATATGATTTATTCATATTATAATAATTTTTATTTTTTGATAAATATGAATTAAAATAATAAATTCGTGGAACATGAAATGTAAGATATAATAGCGAGATATTGCAGCTGAATACATACCTATTAAATAAACATGAATTAAGGAAGTATGATCATAAGTAATAATATTGTGATTGCTATAAATCTCTCAAAATATCTCTTCTACTCGGTACTTTTTGTGAACTTTAAAATGTAAATGTATAATTTTATTCATTTTTCTTCAATTTCGAATATTTCTAATATTAGTAATTATTAAATATATAGTTGATTATGTATAATTATTTCTTAGCAATTAAATTTAATTTTTAGTTAATCACCGACTATTTCAAGTAAGCATTATTTTTTAGCTTCACTGTTTAGCAATAAATATTACTGGAGAACTAAGATACTAAGTGATCGATCTTAATTTTCTGAGTGAGTGTGTGATGAGTAGATAAAAACACAAGATTTACGTGGTTCGATCGTTAATTAGATCTACGTCCACGGAGAGAAAGGAGAGCCTTTTTCGAGTTCTCGAGAGTAAAATTACAGAATGAATCCCCTTTTAATCTAACTTTGGAGACTATTTATAGATAACTTTGGAAGCAGTTACACCAAGTCCGAGATCGTGGGGTGGACTAAGTCCATGGGCCGAGGTAACTGGGCTTATGGGCCGAGCTAATGGGCCGAACTGCTCTTGGGCCGAGGAGCTGATCTTGGGCCGAGGTGCTACTGGGCCGAGCTGCTCTTGGGCTGGTCCGCTAATGGGCTACATCCTATCACATCCCCCCTCAAAAGAAGATCGTCACCGAAGTGGAGATCTGGACGAGGTTGGTGTTGTTGACGAGGTGGAGATCTGGACGAGGTGAAGATCTTGTTGTTGCCGAAGTCGAGGTGGAAATAATTTTGTTGACGAAGCCGAGGTAGCAATCTTGGTGGTTGAAGACAGCTGGTGTAGAGAGTCGCGTGTGACACGCGTCACTTTCCTATTGGTGTAGGCGAAGATGCGGGATTTTGAAAAAGGACGGTTGGAAAAGGCGATGTGATGTTTATAAAAGCTTCCTTTGGAAGCTAAAGAACACTTTTCACTTTTCTGCAATCCCTAGTTTCGCTCTCAAGAAACTCCGAAAAGCTTTCTGCCATTGTTGCCTTTCTGTTTCGGGAAAGTTATCCAAACTTTAACAAGTAAGTGTTCGCTGTCATGGCTTCTTCGTCTTCTTCGTCTTCTTCTTCTTCTCATTCTTCTCGTACCCCAGTTAATGTAGAGATAGTAGAGTTCCCCTCGCCGATTAGGAGTTTTCCGGCGAGGGTTTCGGTGAGGGTTTTTACTCGTGCTTTTTCTCCTCCCGTATTTCGGGAAGTAGAGTTTTTGCCCCTGGTGGGGTCAGACGCTTCGCTTGAGTTTTCGTCCACCATGAGCGAATCGCACATGGTGAATCTGGCCCGGAACTTCGTATTTCCGGAGTCGATGGAGTTGGTTCTACCTCGGGCGGAGGATAGGGGTAGCTCTCCGCCCGTAGGTTTTTTCACTGTTTACGAAGACTACCTGCATTTCGGTCTTCGTTTTCCCTTGAGTCCCATTTTTGTTGATTTTTTGGAGAGATGGCGTCTGCCTTTGGGGCAGTTAGCACCACCTTCGATCAAGCAGATCGTTGGTTTTTGTATAGAGGTCGGCAGTCGCGGCGGTTCGGCGTCGTTAGATTCTTTACTTCGCTTTTTTAGAGTTAAGCGTGCGCCGACGGGGTGGGTGTACCTTTCCCCTACCAACAAGTTCAAGTTGGCCACCCTGTCAAAGGTAGCGAACTGGCAGAAGAAATTCTTTTTCTGTCGGGCAGAAGGGGTGCCCCGGCATTGCTGGTCGTCGGCCAAGTTCGGGCCGCAACTGAGGGTGGATCCCGTTGGCGAGCTCGAAGTGAGCTTGGCGAACCTCGGCACCATTAAGAGGAAGTATGCCGAGGCTGAGCTGTCGAGGCACGGGCTGAGCCCCTGTGACACCATCGCCGACGTGGATCCGGGTGAGGCTTCGTGTTGTGTTGTCTGACCTCGTTATCCGAACTGTAATCTAATGTTCTCTTTATTATTTCTGCAGTGGACCCGGAGATTTTGCAGGCGGCGCTGAGGAAGAAGAAGAAGAGGGCGAGAACCTCTTCGGCCGCCGAGGAGGCGTCGCACCAGGAGCGGGCGGAGAGGCTAGAGGCCGAAGTACCTCCGCCCGTGATCGACCTGGCTTCACCTCGGAGGGAGGTGGCAAGAGGCTCGGATGCTCGGGCACCCGGGTCGGGGTCGGCTCAGAGGGCCTCGTTTCCTGACGTGAGTGGAAACTTACAGTTCTGCTCTTCATTTATTTTTTTAATTCTGTCTCGTACTGATGTATTTTGTGTAGGAGGCGGATGTGGCGCTGGACGGGTTGAAGGCCCTCTCGCACTTCGTTATCGGCGGAGTCGAGCAGTTCCGGGCCTTGAACGCCGAGCTCGAGGAGACGAGGACCGAGGTGGCGAGGGCAGTGAGCCAGGAGGCCAGGGCCCTCTCGGATCTAAAGGATGCCGAGAGGAGGGCGGCCGCGCTGGAGGCCGAGGTGGCCGGGCTGAAGGGCGAGCTGGCCTCGGAGAGGGAGAGGATGGCCGGGGCGGCGGCCGAGCAGGGCGGCGTGCTGCGGGCGCTTGCTGAGCGGATCTTCCGCTCCAAGCACTTCGGCACCGCGGTGGCACAGCTGGTGGGCGCTATGAGTGCGCCAATTACTTCGGCAGCGCTTGATTTGGTCGCCAAGGATTATCCGGAGCTTGATAAAGCCAAGTACGGGTATGAAGAGGTGACCAGAGAAGAGATGCTGCGCGAGTACGCGGAGGTGCTCGTAGGGTGCACTTCGGCCATCCCGGTGGTGGAGAGGCTCGTGCAGCAGAAGACCCTGCTGTCCGAACAGTCAGTTCGGCGCTGCCCCGTTGATCGGGATGACAAGCTCGAAGCGGTCATTGCCGATCTGGCCAGGGAGTCGGCTGCTGATGCTGCCGAGGGAGGAGGTGAGGAGGGCGGCGATGCGGGGCCCAAGGTCGGTGCCGGCGACTCGTAGTTTTTTTTTTTTTTTTAGCTTGTACTACGTAGCCACTAGGGCGGCGCTTTTTCCTCTCAAGTATATAAAATACTTTTCATTGAAGTGTGCCTTTTGCTGAACTGTCTATTTTTTTACTTTTGTAGCCTGCTTTTGACTTCTCCAGTACTTCGCATTCTGAACAAGAGATAAATGCACTTCATCGGGCTGTTGATGTTGCCGAAGTCGAGGCTGCGTGCTGGAAAAGCCGGGCTTCGAACATCGAGATTGAGTTTGAGGCGAAGCTTAGGTCGGCCCAGGAGAAGCTTGACGAGGGCATGCGAAGTTCCTAGAACTGGAAGATAAGTTCAAGCAGGCCTCGGAGGACATCCAAACTTTTAGGGCCATGGTGGAGGAACACGCGGAATACGAGGACCTCGTTCATAAAAGCAGTCGCTTGACCATATACGAGGTCCATACACAGATCAAAGAGGTCCGAGCTCGTACGAAGAAGTACATAGAGAAGTACGGCAATGACTCCTGGCAAGTTCGCGAACAGGAAGAGGCGCTTCTCAAGCTCGGATCCATGTATAAAATCGTGTTGAAGAGGAATCCTAAGCTAAAGAGGTGGATCGAGTCCAAAAATGCGAGGCTTGACCCGACCTCTGAAGCATTTTTGGAGGGTAACTTGGAGGGGGTACAGCCTCCTAGCGCGACTTTGACTCGGGAGCAGACTCAAGCCATAATGGCGCGAGGTGGTGGCCGACGTGCTGTGAGAGGCCGAGGTCGATCCGCGCCTCCAGGCCGGGGCCGAGGACGAGGTTTTGGCCGCGGTGAAGGAATGGCCTTTTTGGATTCAGTGCTCGGCCACGGTGCGAGCTCGAGCTCGGGTCCGAGTTTTGTAGAAAAATACCTCAGTTTTAGTAGTAGGCTTCCGGGCTCGGATCCTCCCTCTTGAATGTAATATGTATTCTTGAAATAAAATTCAGCTTTTATTGTCATTTACTTCTCAAAGCTTCTCTCAATTGTACAATTAAGTTTGCTTCAAGATTCTGAAATGACTAGCGTGTACTTCGGAGTTACTTCGTCTTATGTCGAAGTTAAAGACTATATAGTCACTTCGTTTGAAGACGAAGTTTAAGGCTTCGGGTAGCCGCTTCGTTCAGGGACGAAGTTTTGGCTTTCACATAGCCACTTCGTCTAAGGACAAAGTTTTGGCTTTCAAAGTAGCCACTTCGTCTAAGGACGAAGTTTTGGCTTTTTAAAGTAGCCACTTCGTCTAAGGACGAAGTTTTAGCTTTTGAGTTCCTTGTTTGTCGATTTTATCGGTAGGAGTGGTCTCCCTAGATGCTACTCCAATATTGGAGTTTTAGCTTAATTTGGTTTCGAGGCAACATGTATACAGAGTAAATGCTTCATAAAAGAAAGAAACAAAATCCGAACTGTGTAAATTACAAATAATATTTCTTTAAGTGAGAAACATGCCAAGTTCGGGGCACTGGTTCTCCGGATACGTGGGCGAGCTTGTAGGACCCTTTACCGAGGACATCTTGGATTTGATAGGGGCCTTCCCAGGTTGCTTCTAGTTTACCGAGCTTCTCTGCCTTACTAACTTCATTATTTCTGAGAACGAGATCGCCTATTTGAAACTGTCGATGTTTCACTCGGTTATTATAATACCGAGCTACTTGCTGTTTGTATCGAGCTTCTCGTATATGGGCTCGTTCTCGTTTTTCTTCCAACAGGTCCAAGTTAGTTCGGAGGCCTTCTTCGTTGGTATTGGTCTTGAAGTTTATAGTTCGGGGGCTCGGTAAACCGATCTCCACTGGAATTACTGTCTCGGTTCCGTAGACGAGGCTGTATGGTGTCTCTCCATTGGATGTCCGAGGAGTGGTTCGGTAGGACCATAGGACTTGGGGTAAATTTTCTGCCCAATCTCCCTTGGCCTTGTCGAGGCGAGTTTTCAAACCCTTGACTATTGTTCGGTTCGTGACTTCGGTCTGGCCATTCGCCTGAGGGTGTGCTACCGAGGTGAATTTCTGCTGGATGTTGAGTTCGTCACACCATTCTCTAAACGCCTTGTCCGTGAACTGAGTTCCATTATCCGAGACGAGGACGTGAGGTATGCCGAAGCGACAGACTACTTTTTTCCAGACGAAGTTAAGGGCTTTTTTGCTCGTAATTTTTGCTAGAGGCTCGGCTTCCACCCACTTCGTAAAGTAGTCGATGGCTACTATTAGGAATCGTAGCTGGCCAGGTGCTTGCTCAAACGGACCAACGATGTCTATCCCCCATTGCACGAAGGGCCAGGGGCTTTGCACGCTGGTTAGCTCGGTTTGAGGTACCCTCGTTACTGTTGCATGGAGCTGGCACTTCGGGCAATTCTTGACGAGGTTGATTGCATCTTGAAGCATGGTCAGCCAATAGTATCCCCACCTCATTACCTTTCTGGTTAAGGCTCGGGCTCCGATGTGAAAGCCGCAGGATCCTTCGTGCACTTCGCGTAATATATAGTTCGCTTGGTTGGATACCGCGCACCTTAGAAGAGGTTGAAGGTATGACTTTCTGTATAACACTCCCTGATCTAGGACATATTTGACTGATCTGCTCTGAAGTTTCCGAGCTTCGATCTTGTCAGCAGGGAGTTCGCCTCTTTCTAAATAATCCCGAAGTGGTGTCATCCAGCTCGGCTCGTCATCAGTCACCATATTCACTTTGACTTCATCAATACTTCGAGTTGTGACTTCTTCTACAGGAGAGGCTGTGGATGACGATGCGAGTTTACTTAATGCATCAGCTCGGTCGTTATCACCTCTCGGGATTCGTATCAACTCGAAGTATAAGAAGCTTTCTTGTAAAGTTTTGACCTTGTGGAGGTATTTGCCTAGGACGTGACTCACTATGATCTGGGAGTCACTGTAGACTTGTATAGCTCGTAGTTGAAGGTTTTGTGTGAGGCGAAGTCCGGCTATTAGGGCTTCGTATTCCACTTCGTTGTTTGTGGTCGGGAAGTTTAACCGCAGAGCATAAGGGATTTCCTTCCCTTCCGGACTGACGAACAAAATTCCGGCTCCACTTCCTTTTTGACCCGACGCCCCATCCACGTAGATTTTCCAACAATCTACTGGAGGTGTCTTAGGCGTTTTCTCTTCGGTATTATCCTTGGCAGGTTCGATCGGCTTCGGGGGCTCGGTGAAAATTACTTCTACTAGGAAATCTGCTAGTGCCTGTCCCTTGATAGCCTGCCGAGGTGCAAAGGAGATTGTGTGCTCGCCGAGTTCGACCGCCCATTTGGCGATTCGCCCCGAAGCTTCTGGCTTCGTGAGTACTTGCCGAAGTGGGAGGTCGGTTAACACTTGTATCGGGTGAGCGTGAAAGTATGGTCGAAGTCGTCTTGCAGCATTCACTAAGGCGAGTGCGACCTTCTCTAGGGGTTGGTACCTCGTTTCTGGTCCTTTTAGAGCTCGGCTTATGAAGTATATGGGCAACTGCCGAGGTCCTTCTCGTACTAGGACTGCGCTTATTGACTCGTCCGAGGCGGCGAGGTATAGGGAAAGAATTTTGCCTTCTTTTGGGACGGACAATGTGGGTAGGTTATCGAGGTATTTCTTCAAATTCTCGAAGGCTGACTTGTGCTCGTCGTTCCATTCGAAGTTCGGAGCCTTCTTTAGAATTTTGAAGAACGGGAGTTGCTTTTCGGCTGCTTTAGATAGGAATCGGCTTAGTGCGGCTAAGCAGCCCGTCAACCTGTGCACGTCGTGGACCGACTTCGGCAATTGCATCTCTTGGATGTCCTTAACCTTTGCTGGATTGGCTTTTAATCCTTCGCGAGAGACCCAACACCCTAGGAATTTTCCAGACTGGACCATGAAAGTACATTTTCCTGGGTTTAGCTTCAGGTTCACCTCGCGGAGCAATTTGAAGACGACCTGGAGGTCGTTTAGGCTAGTGTTGACTTTTTTGCTTTTGACGACGATGTCGTCGACGTACACTTCAACGATCTGGCCAATGTGAAGCTCGAATATCTTGTTAACCATCCTTTGATATGTGGCTCCAGCGTTTTTGAGTCCGAAGGGCATTTTCTTATACGCGAAAATGCCGAAGTCCGTGACGAAGGCTGTCTTCGGAGCATCCTCGGTACTCATAAGGACTTGATGATAGCCCTTATACAGGTCGAGAAAACTGAACACCTCGTGACCGACGAGGGCTTCCACTTTCTTGTCGATGTTGGGGAGAGGGTAACAGTCCTTAGGGCAGTATTTATTGAGGTCGGTATAATCGACACACATGCGCCATCCCCCTCCTTGTTTCTTCACCATCACGGGGTTGGCCAACCACGTCGGATATTTTACCTCGAATAAAATATCGTCTTGTTGTAGTTGGCATACCTCGTCGTGTATCACCTGGTTTCTTTCGGCAGCAAAGGCCCGTTGCTTTTGCCGAACTGGTTTCACCTCGGGATCGATGTTGAAGTGGTGGGTGATGACACTTGGTGATACTCCGGTCATATCTAGAGGTGACCAGGCAGAGATGTCCCTAAACTCCTGAAGTAGTTGAATAACTTGACTTCGGAGTTCGGTGCCCCTGACGAAACCGACCTTGACGACCTTGGACATGTCGTTTTCGTATAATACGACGTCTTTGATAGGTTCTACAGCGGACGACGTCGACTCCGTCACTTCGGGGTTTTTTAATTGCTATGCCTGGGGGTGGTGTACACCAGAACCTCGGAGTGCAACCTGCATGCACTCCTTGGCCTGTGTTTGGTTTCCCCGAAGCGTGATAACCCCGTTCCTTGATGGGATCTTGATCGTCAAGTGGTAGGCCGAGCAGATTGCTTTCGTCGCTATTAGCCAATCTCTTCCTAAGATGATGTTGTAGGGAGAGTTGGCTTTGACGACGAAGAAGTGGATTATCTTCGTAGAAGATAATGAACTTCGTCCTACCATCACGGGGAGTAAGATCGTACCATCCGTTGAGGTCTCCCCTTGTGTGAAATTCTTCAACGGGACGGGTGCTGGTTTTAGGCGTGCTTCTTCGATGTCAAGTTTGTCGAAGTAGCTTTTGAAGAGCACGCTTACCGAGGCTCCACTATCGATGAATACTCGGTGAACCAATTTGTTGGCCACCACGGCTTCGATAATGGTGGCATCTTGATGAGGCAAGGCGTGAGGGACGGGGTCGTCACTAGAGAAGGTAACGACCTCGTCCTTTTTGAACCTCTTATGAGAAGGCTCCTCCGACGGTTGACTTCGAGCCTCAGCTTTCAGCGAAGACTTCGTCGAACCTTGGGGTAGTCCAGTGATGGCGGTGATGACCCCGTCGTACTGAGGCTGATCTTCGTCCTCGTCCTCGTCATCATGCCTCGGTTTTTTATCTTGGTGGGGTTTGCAACTTTCCCCCCCTCTGTTCCTGCTTCGCTTGCCTTCGCCCCGAGGTCGGGTATCTTGTTGATTGCGACTTCGGTATTTTCCGAGGGTGCCGTCTCGCACTAGATGGTCGATCTCCGAGGTGAGATTTCGGCACTCTTCGGTGTCATGACCGTGGTCTTCGTGAAACTCGCAATACTTGTCCTTAGATCGTCGTTTTGATCCAGTTCGGGACAACGGCGGAGGTTTCTGGAATAAGTTGGTGTGGAGCTCGTAGATTTCTGCCCGAGGTTTGGTCAGCGGAGCGAACTGACCTTGTTCTTGACTAGGCCGAGGTCCGAGGCGGGATGCTAGGGGACCTCGTTGGATTCTCTCAAGGGCACCTCGCCGATTCTGCCCATGATCGGCTCGTTCCTCCCTTCTTTTCTTATCCTGACCTTCAGGTCGGTCAATCGCTCGTTTCCTCCTATCGGCTTCATCCGCTTCGGCAAATGTATCAGCAATCTTCCACAGTTGTTTGGAGGTTTGGGGGCGCTCTTTTACGAGCTCCCTGAAGAGAGTGCCGGAGTGGATGGCATTTTGGAATGCCGAGATAAGGACGTCGTCAGATAGGCGGTCGACCTTGAGGCTTTCATTATAGAATCTGGCCAGAAAGTCACTGATTGATTCTCCTCGTCCTTGTCTTAAGGTGAGGAGTTGAGCCGAACTGATCTTGGCTTCGGCTTTCTGGAAGAAACGTCGTTCAAAAGCATCCAGAAGGTCAGCATACGACCCTATGCTGCAGCGCAGGAGGTTATCGAACCATTTCAGTGCATTGTCTACCAGCAGTTCGGGGAAGACCTTGCACATGTAGACGTCTTCGGCTAATCCCTGGTTCATCATATTGTATTGGTACTGCGACAAAAAGTTGCTCGGGTCACAGGAACCATTATAGGGCTTAATTGGTGGGACCCTATATGTTGATGGGAGCGGAGTGTAGAGGATCTTGTTAGTAAAGGGAGTAGCGATTCGGCTGTAAACAGTGAATCTTCCATCTCTATGGTCGTCTTCGTCACGTCGGGAAGAGTCGACGTTTTGACGAGGTGACATCCTCTCTTTGCGGTACTCCTCGTCACGTCGGGAAGGGCCGACGTTTTGACGAGGTGAAGTTGAGCCTCGCCGAGGTGAGGCGATGTTTCCTCGACGATCATGCTGTCTCCGAGGGACTTCGTCCTTTCTTCCCTCGACGATCTGGTTCGAGGGGCGAGGTTGTCGTGAGGGTCCCGCTCTATCCTCCTCGTTCTGACTTCGTTGCCGATGTTGTTCGGCAAACTTGAGGAAGTCTTGTTCGTGAAGGTCCAGATACGCTTTGAGCGCATCTCCGAGCTGAGGTTGGAGCGCGGCGTTCCCTTGTTGACGTCCTTGATTTAGCCCCCCGCTGCTAATGGAGTCACTAGCTCGGTTAGAGTGGACGTCTTCCACATGACCATCAGGAGTTCGGCGGTTTGCGGGCTGCCTGTCAGATCGGGCTTGGCGTTCATCCTCTTCATTGATGAATGTACGAGGTGGATTACCAGGTAGCTCGGCCTGGGTTTGCTTTCCCTTAGCAGCAGCGACTATAGCAGTAGAGCGGGTAGATCTAACCATCGTGTTTTCACTTCGGAAATCTGGATCGAACTCACAAAATTTATTTCAGTTCCCACAGACGGCGCCAGTGATCGATCTTAATTTTCTGAGTGAGTGTGTGATGAGTAGATAAAAACACAAGATTTACGTGGTTCGATCGTTAATTAGATCTACGTCCACGGAGAGAAAGGAGAGCCTTTTTCGAGTTCTCGAGAGTAAAATTACAGAATGAATCCCCTTTTAATCTAACTTTGGAGACTATTTATAGATAACTTTGGAAGCAGTTACACCAAGTCCGAGATCGTGGGGTGGACTAAGTCCATGGGCCGAGGTAACTGGGCTTATGGGCCGAGCTAATGGGCCGAACTGCTCTTGGGCCGAGGAGCTGATCTTGGGCCGAGGTGCTACTGGGCCGAGCTGCTCTTGGGCTGGTCCGCTAATGGGCTACATCCTATCACTAAGTCTCTCCAATAATTTTGGCACAATTTATTATTTTAATACAATCAGATGAATATATATAAATTGTGTCATGTTTATTGTGACGGAGAGATTACTATAATATAGATGTATTAAAAGAAGAAAAAAAGTGAGGAAGAAGAAATGTACCCAGGCCAGGGATACAACTTTTTTAAACCATGAATTAGTAAACAATCAATGATTAATTATTTCCCTAACTAATAATGGAAGCATCATTATATACTTATTCCTTTTCCGATCTGATTCTGGAATATCATAATTAAGATGTTTGAAGATTATATAGTTTCGGTAAAATATCAAGTTTTGAAGAATTGTGGAAATATCTTTATTTGTAGAATTAATTAAATAGTCAATATTAATATTTTCTAAATGTTAATTAATATTAAAAATGAAGAAATAAAAAGTGCAATATCCTTTGCTAGGGATATTTTTCCAATTATATATACATAGAAGTTTAGGCTGCATATCTTATAAATTCCTAATTAAAAAAATAAATATATTTAATCAATTGATAAAAATAAGATTCGGCTACATATCCTTGATCAAGTAGTGTGAATTTCGTATAGTATTAATTGATAGTTGTCATGCAGGACTAATAATATATTAATTATTACTATATCACAAATTAAATCATTTGAATCTAGATATTATTAATACCATTATGATTTGAATTCTATATGGTACTCTAAAATATCTTTATTCTTATTTATTTAAATTAATGTGTAATCCGTCCAAAATTGACAAAAAAATATTTTATATTATAATTTATAAATATAAAATTTTAAATATATATTTTACGATAAAAAATTTAAATATTAAAAATGTTATTATCTATTTAAATATTTAAGTTTTATAATAAAATTTTAGTTATTAAAAATACTATAATATATTTAAAGGCTTAGGTTGTATATACTCCCTCCGTGCCGTTAATAATGACTCATTTTTCATTTTGGGATGCCCCACTAATAATGACTCATTTATTTATTGGGTTGTTTATTGGTTTTTGTGCAATAAACAAAACTTAAGCATTTCTTGGTAGTAGTGTAAAAAATAAATGAGTCATTATTAGCAGGACGGATGGGATAATAAACTCAAATAATAATCATAAATATTAAAATAAAAATCTAATCACTTGTATACAAATTATTAGCTATAAAATTAAAAGATATCGTTAATAAGGGGTGATTGAGGAAATCTAAATACATAATGACTATATTTTTCTATAACATTTTAAGTGCTTAAAATTTGAATTTGGTATATTAAAAAGATTATTTTAACCTTTTTCTATTTAAAAGTGATATAAAATAAATATTATTTACAATAAATTATCTTACGTAAAATGTATTGATAAAAAATCACGTTACTTTATGATTTATTAACATAATTGCAAAATTTTGCTACTTAAAAATTATATCGTTGCAAAATATATGTGTTACGTGAAAACTCACCCCGTGTAAAATTTATTGGTACATAATCACTTAATATCAAATCAAATAATGAATTTTTTTTGGATAAAATATTTATGTGGATCAAAAGTAGGAATGACAATCGGATACGACAACACGGGTAGTGGCTATCCATATCCGTACCCGTACCCGCAAGGGTATAAATGACAACTTATGTGCGATTATCTAACAGTAATAGATGTGAGTTAGAGATACATTTGATATCCACGCATAGTTTCATGGCTATATTTTAATATCATTTGTATTTGTTTATGGATAGTTATTATTCTAAATCACTAAAATTATCCGCGATATACCTATGAAATATCCATCAAAATGTTCGTTAAATACTCACCCACCCACCTAATATTAACCATGTTTTTATATTTTTCTAAAAATTATATGTAAAGTATTTTTTAAATTTGCATATAATTCTTAAATATTAATACCTTCAAAAGGTGATGGGTGGTGGGTTTGAGGGTACTCATATTTGTTCTTTTTATATAATTCTTATATAATACAGAATGACTATTATTTTACTATAATATTTTAGGTGGTTAAAATTTAAATGTTTTTTATTAAAATGACTATTTTGACATATTTCTCCTATTTAGAGGTGGAACAAATTGACAAATTATTAGAAATAAATGTTATTCTCAGTAATTTATCTAATGTAGATTGTGTTGAATAAAATTCATGTTATGTTATGATTTATTTACATAATTGCAAATTTGTGTTACTTAAAAATTATATTATTGCAAAAAATAAGTGTTAAATGAGACTTATCTCGTGAAAAATTTATTGGTATATAATCACTTTATGTTGTAATTTAAAAAATTGACTATTTTTTTGTTTGATAAAAATTAATTATTTGACCAAATAAAATCATGAATATTTATTTGATCAATTCAAATAATTGATGTTATATGTATTAAAAATTATATTGTGGTGGGTCAAAAGTATGGAAGACAATTGGCCACGACATACATGAACATTGGCTATCCATATCCATACCCGTGAGGGTAGTGATGACATTTTACCCTCCGGTAGCCGGCACTAATAGGTGTGAGTTAGAAACATATTTATATTAACTATATTTTTATATAAATTTTCATTAAATATTTGTCCACCCACTTTATATGAAATATATTTGTGTATAAATTATATCTAAAATTATATATAATGTCTCTTACATTTAAATTTAATACGCAAAATTCTAATACATATGTTTTGACAACCAATCGTTTAAATCAAGTTATAATTTATAAAATATTGATCAATTCGACCAATATTACTGTAAATTATCATACACAAATTAAAGAACCATAAAATAAGATCAAATTGACTAAATCGATAGGAAATTTATAAATTATTTAGAAATATTAACGTAATTTAATTGACTCAATATCTCAAGCTCTATTTTAAGCTCAATTATACGCACATTTTTTCTTTATATAAAATTTTCATATTAATAAATTTTACTAAGTTTTCAATTTGTGATATACTAATTATTTAGTTTAGTGATATTTAAATTACACTATTAATTTAATATATACAGAATATATATTAAACTAATATGCTATGAACTAAAAAGATATGGCAAAAATTATCATAAATTTTATTTACTTTATACATGAAAAATTCTACATAAAGTTTGACAACTAATTGTTGTAAATAAAATTATAATATAATATTTATAGGAACGTTTCAATTACTCAACTATGTATTTGATAATATAATAATTTAGAATAAAAAAATATTCAATAAAAATAAAAAAATATGTTATTTTTTTAAAGTCTTGATCAATTAAATATTAGTCAAAATTTTAATAAATATTAAAATTCATAAAATAAAATTTAAGATAAATAAAAATGATTGATTATGGTGACGTCACATAGTACCATAAATTAAGAAGATGACTTTCAAATGTTTTCGTAATAATTATATATATATATATATATATTTATAGATGAATATTGACTGAAATTTTAAATTAATAACAAAAATATTTCATCTCAAATTAATATAAAAAATAATTTTAATAATTTACTAAATTAAATGTTTAAATAAAAATCAAGTGATGTATTTAAATTTAAATTATTAAAAATTTAATATTAAAAAATAATTTTTTAATTAAAATATAATTATTATTTAGTTAAATAATTAATTGAAAAATTAAATTGTGATGTAGAATATATAGATTGTTAGTGTTTATATAATTTCAATAATTGTTGAATTTTATATTAAATCAACGTGGGATATATATTTATAGTAAATATTATAATTAATAATCAAAAAATTTGAGATTTACGATACATATATATATATATGTGAGATAGAATTTTTTATTAAATTTTAATAAAATTTTCTTTATTTCTTCGTTCATACATTTCATTTCAAATACAAATATGGAGTTGGATAAATTAACTTTCATAAATATTAAAATTAATTAAAAAATTCTAAAGGGAAAAGACCATTTAATCTGAATAAAAAAGAAACAAATGAATAGTTAATTAATCAGCTAGTCCATCAATCTTCATAATTAATTATATATATTATCCAATTTTCAAGAGTAAACAATGATGATTGATGAATGCTATATATTTTCGTATTATAAATGAACAAAGCTTATTGTAGGGGGCTACTATCATATCTATATTATATATTATAATTAGCAAAATTATTTTTAATTTATATAATATATAAAGTATACATTCAACTAAATATATATATATATATATTATAATTTTAACTGAATAATTAATTTAATACAACTATAATAAAGATATTAATTATACACTGCCCTAAAAAAATTCTTTTTATTTGCATTACCACCACAAAATAAATTTAAACCAAATTAACATAATACGAAATTAATATATAACCTAATAAATAGATAATTTTAGTTAGAACTTATTATATTCATAAATTTAACTCACGTTTACTATTTTATATGCTAATCAATTCAAATTATACACTTATCTAACATAATTCTTTCCAAATCATTAAATTATATATTACTGTATATAAAATATTAATATAAATATAAAAAAAAGGCTTGTGGTGATGCCTAGAGGTGTCACGGTACGGTACCTTACTAAAATCGTCATACCTTATACCTTACCTTTACCTTCGGTATGGAAAATCTCATACCGTTACCTTACCATAGTTTTCGGTATACCTTACTTTCGGTATGACATTTTTTCATACCTATACCTTACCTTATTTTCGGTATACATTACCTTACTTCGGTATACATTTCTTTTACGGTATAAAAATTTATTTATTTAAAATATGCGCATAGATAAACATAGTGAATGACACCTTAAATAACATCCAATATTTTTTAAAATATATTAAATATGACTTTTATAATAACATAATTTTTTAGATTAACCACTAATATCAGATAACTAATTGGGGTAATAGGTAAAATTACCCAATTAAAAAAAGTAAAGATAAAAATACTCACTTAAAAATAAAAGATAAAAACTACTCACTTTTCATGATAACATGATGATTTTCCTCGTGTGCTCATGTTATTTTCATGATAACATGAGAAATTTCCTCATGTGCTCATGTTATTTTCACGAAAACAAAACATGAGGAATTTCCTCATGTGCTCATGTAAAAGAGTAATTTTTTATCTTTTATTTTTAGGTGGATATTTTTTATCTTTTACTTATTAAAATGGGTATTTTAGCTTTTGCCCCTAACTAATTATTAAGAGATTAACTCATTATACTATTATATTGTTATACAAGTACTAGATTTAAATATATAAATCATAAACTTACTAATTTGGTCATATATGTACGAAATATTATAGGAGTAACAAATTAAGTATATTTTCATTAATTATATATTACAACTTATATCATATTTAAAATATTCAAGTAGACATAGACATATTATCATACAAAACACTTATATTTTTAAAGCACACTTTTATATTATAATTATATTTATTTTATTGTAATTATATATATAATTATTTAGATTGATAAACTAGTTTTAAAAAATAATTTAATATAATTAAATCATGACTATTTAGTCATGTAACAAAAAATATGTTGTGTTCAATCTTTTCAATTATCAATAAACTCACATATTTTCTAATTTGTCACTAATATTTATTAACTATTAGTTAAAAATAAACTATTTTATTATAATTAAAATTGAATATATATATATGTACATATAATTATACATATATATGTATATTGATATATACGAAAGCAATGGTATATACCAATGTTTTCATTATATACTACGTACGGTACGGTATATGACGGTATACCTCGGTATTTGGAAAATTTATACATTTACCTTATCGAAAAGTTCGGTACGGTATCATATCTTACCAAAAATTCCGGCATACCTTATATTCTATATTTTACGGTATTTTGCGGCACGGCATGTACGATATACCGTTATTTCGGTAAATTTTGATAGCCCTAGTGATGCCACATAAGCCTTGGATTAAGAAAAAGGCTTCAATATGTAATCCTTTAATACTTCATCCATCCCACTCAAGATGGCCCCCTTCTTTTGAGCACATAGACCAAACGAGCCATCTTAATGGTGTTTTAAGGGTGAGAGATATAAGGGCTAATGACTTCAAAAGAGCTCCTTCTTTTCTTAAAAAATCATTAATATTTTTAAAATGTCTTTTTATTAATTTAAATTATTAAGGTTTAAATTATGTTTAAAATACTGAAGCATAATGCATTAATTAAAAAAAATTATTAAATCATTCAATATTTTCAAAATCTGCATAGTCTAAAAATTAAATGCACAATAAAGATTGATTTGAAATAGCAAAAATCATTAAATAGACATTAAATGACAAAAATTAAATGCAAAAGAGAGTGAAATTTATGGAGGGAATTGAAATCTAAAATTTCATTAAATAGAGGGAATTCAAATTAAAAAGTCATTAACTTAAAATTTGAGGGAAATTCAATTTTTCCTCTATTTTCTATCTACTAAAAGTTCAAGACAAGCTGCAATTCATTCTAAACATATTCATACACACTAAAATTCGAAAATCAAACAACATGGGAAGGAAAGAGTTAACGACAGAGCAACGCAACGCCATCGTCACTTTCTTGTTGGAGAACTCGGAGAATGGGAAGTCAATCTGTGGGATGATGAAGGCAGCCTGTAGCAAGTTCAACGTCTCCAAAACGAAACCTCACTCGCATTTGGGTTGCAGCTAAGAAACAAAAGGAGAAAGGTGAGATGTTGATGGTGCAAAGTGGAAAGATAAACAAAGTGTGCAGAAAAAGAGTTCACATAGACTTGGAGCTGATCAAAAGCTTGGATCTCAATAATAAGGAAACTAGCAATCAATATACAAGTGAGCAAGAGTACAGTTTATAGATAGGTGAAAGAAAGGCTGATCAAAGCTCATTCAAGTGCTATAAAGCCAGATCTCACAGCCCCAAACAAAACTATTGAGGTTAATCTTTCAGTTTAGAAGTATTAGAATTCGACAGAATACTCAACATATTGAAGTTCAAGAGCATGAACAACATAGTGCACATAGATGAGAAATGGTTCTACATTTCTCAAGCATCACACAGTTTCTATCTAACTCCGAAGGAAGCAGACCCACACATGACATGTAAGAATAAAAAGTTCATCACAAAGGTCATGTTTATGTATGTTGTATGTAGGCCAACATTTGATAGTTTAGGCAATTGCACATATGATGGAAAAAATGGCATTTTTCCATTCACTGAACAAGTTCCAGCAAATAGATCATCAAAAAATAGGAAGAAATGCACTCTTGAAACAAAACCAATTCAGTTTATCACAAAGGATGTAGTGAAGGGCTGCCTAATTAATCAGGTATGCAAGAGCAGCCAAAAGTGTTACAAATGCAACAATTTAATGTATGGTTGTTCCTTATTTAGTTCAGACATAAATGTAAATGTACTTTTATTAAATGCAACCATTAAGTTTTCATTAAATGCAGTTGGTAAGCTTTAATTTTTAATTTCATATTCTTCCAGCCATTGAGGCCAAATGACCAGAAAGTAGTGTTTCAACTTATTTTAAATTTTCAGTACGTGGTGTTGTTTAGACCAGACCCACTGTCCGATAAAGGGAATCAGTAACGGGTGCGAGGAATATTTCCAGCCGATATACTTCCAATTTATTTTATTAAATTGCTCGCAAGAGAACGAGTTCGTTATCGACTAATAAGTTGACCCTAATCGTATTCTCAAGGAAGGCTTAGCAGGGCGATTATATTCTTTGTTCGTAAAAACGGAAAGTAATTAAAAAGAGTTTGACTTGGATTTTTATAGCTAGGAGAAGAAAGTAAATAAGAAAACAATTAAAATCTAAACTAAGAACTAAATTAAATCTAATCTAGGAAAGTAAAGAACTTAAAGTTTGAAGGCGAAAGAAGAACGGAAAGAAATTTGGAAATTAAAAGCGATGAAAGGAATTGAAAGCATAAAACGAAATAAATGATAAAAGTAAATAAACAAAGCAATAATTAAAGTGAAAGAAACGAACTCGAATTAATACTTGAAGTACGTTTGGAAACGACAATGAAAATCTGAAAATAAGGGTGTTCGAATGTTGTAAACGGCTAACTCCAAAACGAAGAACGGAATGAAAAATCCTATCTAGAATGCTAAGTCTCGACCCTTGATTGCGGGATCGAGACGGACTAAAAATAATGGAAATATGCTGGAAAACTAGTCTAGGAATTCGTGCCAAAAGGAGTCGGGGCGAAGTGCGGAGAACTGCCATCTCTCGAATGAATGGCACGACGTGTCTTTTTATAGCTAGAGGAAGCTCAGCGGTCTCTGGAAGTCACCGGGCGCTGACTAGGGTTGTTCCGAACTGCACTAGGGTTTGTTGCAACGGTCCGCGCGAAAAACGGGGAGTCAGCGACCGCTTAGATGGGTCAGTGGCTGCTGACCTGTGTACTGCGGCCTGGCATGGCCGCTGGTCCACGGCTGGCTCGGCGCTGGCTCAGTCTGGCTAGTCAGCTGATCATGGTCAGCGGCCGCTGACATGCCCTTCGGCACACTTCTTTGTTTTCTCGTCTTTTCTCGTTTTTTTTCCACTTTCGACGTTCGTTTAGGCTAATGATCCTGAAACATAAAATAAAACATAAATCGGGCCAAAACATCACAGAACGAGGGAAAATAATACGAATAAAGCTACGAAAAACCTATGTTTAGACGAACAAAATGAGACTAAACAACCCCTCCACACACAAAACTTTGCTTGTCCTCAAGCATAATTTAGTCTAAACTATCGCTAGGGGAAAATTCTAATCATGGTATGTGTTCTTGACAAGACTTCAAATCGTTCCAAAATTGATCTTAATATCATCACGTCACGTCACGTAGAGAACATAGAAGAAGTAGACCATCTAGACTAGATTATAATCGATTCGAACAACGTAAAATAATGATGCACAAGATGTTATTGAGATCACATAATCGGCTAGAGCTTTTATCCATCTTAAATAGCGTATCTTTTCTTTCTTTCAACATGAGGAATATTTAGGACAATATTCACCGGTTGAGTACTCCGAATGATCGAGTTTTCCCGGTGTGGTTTTCCATACCCATCTCTTTTATAAATTTTTATTTTTGATTTAAGAGAGCGGGGTAGAATCCTTTTTGTATTCCTATATTTTAAGAACTTCAAGAAAATTACTTAGAACGATGCCAAATTATATGGTCATTGTCGCGAGGTGTGAACAATTAGGGGTTCCCTAATATATCCTCACGCGGTTTCCCGTGCTCATGGTTCCCATAGGAGCAGAGACCTCTTGACAAAGTTCATTTAATAAAACACGGATACACAACAAGTGGTCATAAACAACTAGCCAATTGAATCAATCAATTTATATTATCATGCATCACTATTTTAATCATTCTACTAAAATCTACAATCCGGTCATAATGTTCTACACCTTTTTAGTTCATCTACGTTTCACAACATAAATCAACTCCAATCAATCAAGGAATTCAAATCATGTCTCATCTCAAACATGAATCATGCTTCGGTTCACCCACGATGTATAAAGACTAAGTAGCTCAAAAATAATCAAAATTTTGCATGCTCACAAGACACGAAAATAAAACGATGAATGCACGCATAAAAAAAGACACTCCTCCGCCTCCTAAAAAATAGAACAATGCCCTCATTGCGGAAAGTAAAGATCTAAAAAGTAGGGATAGAGAAACGTCCCTGAAATGCGGCATTCGAGACAATAAACGGAAAGAAAACCTGCAAACATAAACTAAGAAACAAAGGGGAAAAATAAAAGTTAGCCGAAAGACACACTCACACGAAAAGGAAAAGAAAGCAGTAAAGGTACCTCAACAGTGAGACAATGGCTCATTGTTGGTCGGGAGGAGGATAAGTGGGTGCACCGCCAAGGGTCCAAGAGGACCATTGTTGTTACATCTCCCGGAGTAGTCGGGTTAGGGAAAATTGGGGATGAAGAATAGGGGAAAAATGGAAGAATTAAGAAGAGAGAGGGTAAAAGTAGGTGAATTTCGAGAGACCTCAGCGGCCGCTGACAAGTCAGCGGTCGCTGAGTGAACTTACGTAAATTGGTGGAGGTGCGATAGGGAATTTTTACGAAGCATAGGTCAGCGACCGCTGACTCGGTGTGGCGTGCGGCCGCTGGTGCTGGTGCGGGGTGCTGGCGCGTAAGGGGTGCGCGAGGTCAGCGGCCGCTGAGTGTGCCGCGGTTGCTGACTTTGCCCTCGTCAAATCCGTCCTATTTTCTTTCGCGAATTGTGTTCGACTCGGTTTTCTCCCAACTCAATGATACCTACGAACATAGAAAAATACCAAAATTAAATAAAGGACTCAAAATAAAATAAAATAAAATAAAAATTGAAAAACGGGAAAAACGAGCGTGGGTTGCCTCCCACGAAGCGCTTTATTTTACGTCGTTAGCTCGACGAGACCGCTCAATCAGTCGGGAGTGTAAGAATTGGGGTTCGACTCCATAACTTCGGGCATGGAGTCATTCTCGATGTAAGATCTCACCCGATGCCAATTTATTTTAAATGGCGGCTTCTCCTTCTTTAAATGTGGTATGTCACCCTTTGATGGTGGGATTTTCCGGAGAATGAGCCACCCTCTCTTAGGGGGTTTGATCTTATCGGTAGGCGTTACGGTTTTGATGATTGGACGCATAAGGGCTCCCGCATAGGTGGGTGAATGAGCGTGACAAGGTACGGTGTTTGGATGCCTCGGTTTCGGTGTAGGATGTTTAATTGGACGAATCCAATTTCGTTTAGTGTCTTGTACTCCTTCAACTACCATCACACGATCGGTCTCTTTATGTTTGGCCTTGTCGATATCTTGGGTGACTTCCTTTATCTCACTAAAATCCTGTAACGTAGATTCCTCAAACAATGGATTAGTGAATTTAATAGAACATGCATCGATTAAGTCAACCGAGGTCGTGGGGTGGTCATGTTGTGTAGAGAATGATACTTCCTCCTCAAGGACAGACATTGTAATGGTACCATTCTTGACATCTATGATGGTATTCGTGGTAGCCATAAAAGGTCGTCCAAGGAGTAGTGTATGCTCGACTCCATTCTCATGCACATCCCCTATCTCAAGAACAACAAAATCAATGGGAACGATTAATGGACCAATTTGAACAAGCACATCTTCAATTATTCCTTTAGAATGACGAATCGATCTATCCGCTAATTGCAAACTCATGCTAGTAGGTTTTAAATCTCCTAGACCAAGTTGTTTAAAAATAGACGACATAAGATTGATTCCCGCTCCTAAATCTAACATGCCAAAAGCTACCTTACCGTTACCTAACATGATATCAATAACGAAGCTACCTGGATCGTGTCGTTTAGGAGGTAAAGACTTTTGCATGATTGTGCTTGCTACTTCGAAAATAGTCACCACCTCTTGATCATCAAGTCTCTTCTTCGTTGATGTTACTTCTTTGAAAAATTTGACGTAAGATGGAATATCTTTGATCATCTTGAGAAGTGGGACGTTCACCGTTACTTTTGATAGTAACTCATAAAGGTTCGCGATCTGTTGGTCGCTTTGGACTTTCCTTAACCTACTGGGATAAGGAATAGGCGGGATATATGGATTGACCGCCTTATGGAGCTCCTCGTAGGAGTGCTCTTTTTCCACTTCGGGTGGTAATTTGTCCATCGTGTCGATTTTATAATAAAATCTCATCTCCATCTTCTTATCCACCACCTTACCATCACTTAGAATGGACACGACTTGCACTTGATGGGGTTGTTGGCCTTGGACAGGAATTTTGCCCGTTTGTTGGCCTTGCTGCAATTGATTGACAGCGTGGGAAATCTGCCCTATAGCCGTCTCGAGGCGTTTAATGGTGGCATCTTGAGCCTCTCGAACCTTCTTGCTCTCTTGTATGAACGCGGCAAAACTATCCTCAATTGATGATTTTTGAGGAGGAGTAGGTGGATATTGCGGCATCGGTGGGGGATAGAATTGTTGTTGTGGCGGTTGTGGTGGATAATACGGCTATTGTTGGTATTGAGGACGAAAATTCGGAGCCGGTGGCCGTCTATTTTGGAAATTTTGTGCTCCATGCCTTTGGAATTGGGGTTTCCATCCCGAGTTTTGCTGAGGCTGAGGTTGGGGTGTGAATTCCTGTGCTGCGTACACCTCGGCTTGCCCTTCGAATGTCATCTCTCCCATTCGCGGACATCCCTCTATAACATGGCCAAAATCGCCACAAATACCGCACGGTTCAGGTGCAACTTGTTGGAAAGACGGTGATGGGATCGGTTCATCTTCAATTCTTGTAGCTCCATCATCATATCCGCCATTTGTTTCTTGAGATCGGGGCTCGTAGTCACTGCGTTGGCTTCCATTCGTCTCGGGCGTGTGGATTTCTGATGCGAACTCGCAGCTAGGGTTTCGAAGATCTCATTCATCTCTTCCGCCGTCTTGACTGCAATATTTCCTCCTACTGAACTGTCCACCATGAATTGAGTAGTCTGGAGCAAACCATCATAGAAAAATTGACAGAGCATCTCCGGTGCCATTTGATGGTGAGGACACTGTTGAAGTAGCTCTTGAAATCTCTCCCACGCCTCATGGAATGGCTCGTCGTGCGCTTGTGCGAAATTCATTATTTTAGTACGTACCGCTTGAGTTTTGTGATGCGGATAGTACTTCAACATGAATTTCTCACAAGCAGATCCCCAAGTGGTGAGTGTTCCGGATGGAAGAGATAAGAACCAAGATTTGGCTCTATCCTTCAATGTGTAAGGGAAACACTTCAACTTGAGTTGATCCTCCGTCAGAGAGTGAAGCGGGAAAGTCTGCACCACCGTGCAATATTCTCGGATGAACGTCAAAGCTTCTTCACTCAGGATTCCATGGTACGTCGGAAGTAGTGATTGATGGTGTGGCTTCAACTCATAGTTTCGGACTGCGGTGTCAAGGACGATGGCTGAAGTAGAAGTTGTCCCGAACTTGGGCCTAGTGAAATCGCCCATATAACGCGGCCTCTCGTCCGCTCTCTCATTGGCCATCTCTTCGAATAAACGCAGAAGCGAAAATTCGTCAATATGCTCAATGTCTTCTTCTACGGATGCTAAGATAACACGTTTCCGATTTATGTTATCAATGAAGGGCGTCAATGGCTTTCTAGCACTGCGACGACTTTGCATAAACAACACTCGACAAAAACGTTACGCGTACCACAATATAGAAGAAAGTAAACATAGTAAATAAAATAAAATAAAAGGAAAGAATAAAAAGAAAAAGAAAAAAGAACAATGAATTAAATCGCCTAAAGACTTCCCCGGCAACGGCGCCAAAATTTGTTTCAACTTATTTTAAATTTTCAGTACGTGGCGTTGTTTAGACCAGACCCACTGTCCGATAAAGGAAATCAGTAACGGGTGCGAGGAATATTTCTAGCCGATATACTTCCAATTTATTTTATTAAATTGCTCGCAAGAGAACGAGTTCGTTATAGACTAATAAGTTGACCCTAGTCGTATTCTCAAGGAAGGCTTAGCATGGCGATTATATTTTGTAAAAACGGAAAGTAATTAAAATCTAAACTAAGAACTAAATTAAATCTAATCTAAGAAAGTAAAGAACTTAAAGTTTGAAGGCGAAAGAAGAACGGAAAGAAATTTGGAAATTAAAAGCGATGAAAGGAATTGAAAGCATAAAACGAAATAAACGATAAAAGTAAATAAAAAAAGCAATAATTAAAGTGAAAGAAACGAACTTGAATTAATACTTGAAGTACGTCTGGAAACGACAATAAAAATCTGGAAATAAGGGTGTTCGAATGTTGTAAACGGCTAACTCCAAAACGAAGAACGGAATGAAAAATCCTATCTAGAATGCTAAGTCTCGACCCTTGATTGCGGGATCGAGACGGACTAAAAATAATGGAAATATGCTGGAAAACTAGTCTAGGAATTCGTGCCAAAAGGAGTCGGGACGAAGTGCGGAGAACTGCCATCTCTCGAATGAATGGCACGACGTGTCTTTTTATAGCTAGAGGAAGCTCAGCGGTCTCTGGAAGTCACCGGGCATTGACTAAGGTTGTTCCGAACTGCACTAGGGTTCGTTGCAACGGTCCGCGCGAAAAACGGGGAGTCAGCGACCGCTTAGATGGGTTAGTGGCCGCTGACCTGTGTGCTGCGGCCTGGCACGGCCGCTGGTCCACGGCTGGCTCGGCGCTGGCTCAGTCTGGCTAGTCAGCGACCGCTGATCATGGTCAGCGGCCACTGACATGCCCTTCGGCACACTTTTTTGTTTTCTCGTCTTTTGTCATTTCTTTTCCACTTGCGACGTTCATTTAGGCTAATGATCCTGAAATATAAAATGAAACATAAATCGGGCCAAAACATCACGAAACGAGGGAAAATAATACGAATAAAGCTACAAAAAACCTAAGTTTAGACGAACAAAATGAGACTAAACAAGTAGTTCAAAACTCATTTTCATACAGCAAGACAATGTCAAGCCTCACATTAAAGATTATGATCCAGAATTTAGATTGGTAGTAAGTGGTGATGGTTTTGACATAATATTGGTACACCAACCACCCAACAGTCCAGACACTAATGTGAATGACCTATGGTGGTTTAGAGAAATCCAATCAATACAAACTGAAACAGTAAGTCATAATGTTGATATGTTAGTCAATGCAGTCATAAACTCATTCAATGATATGTCACCTATGACACTAAACAAAATCTTCCTCACTTTACAATCTTGTATGGTGGAGATTATGAAGGTTAATGGACAAAACTCCTACAAAATTCCTCATATGAGGAAGAATGCTCTAATTAAGGTGAATGAACTACCTGAAGACATTGAAGTGTTTGAAAATCTAGTCAAAAACTGCATTACTTATATGCTAGAGAATGGGAAAGAAGAAGGAGCACTAGAGCGTATGAATGCTTTGGGGATATGACTAGATGAAGAAGTACAGGCTACAGATTCTTAGTTTGGTGTTTTTGTGCAGCCTATAGTTAGGTTATTAGTGTTTTGCACACACATGTATGCCAATGTTCATATTTTGTGTGTTTGTGCAGCCTACAGTTAGGTTATTAGTGTTTTTGTGCATGAAATGTATGCACATTTGTTTTTGTGCTCTATTATGTCAAGGCACAAACATATGCAAATGTATGCACTTTTGCTTTTTGCCTTTTGCCCATACATGTATGTAAATGTTCATATTTTGTGATCTAATTAATGCAATGTAGGAGTACTGAACATGTAATTCTAACTCCAGCAGAATACATCACACAAAAGATCACAAATGACATTAACATACAACTTGTACACACATTCATGCTCTTTTTTCGTTCAGTCTTTAAAAATGAGCAAATTATTATCATTTCAGCACATACACCATTCAATCAACCTCCAAACTGTACTCAAGCTCAACAAATACATATCACAGCTGAACTTATACAGATCACATGGAGCCATCACAGATCACAGGGCATCACATATGCATTTTACCAGCACAGGGAGCCAACATACAACCATCACACAGATCATACAACCATCACAAAACACTAATAATCTGCCAATCACTTATCATCACATAACATCACAGATATCAAATGGAAAGATCTCACCAAATCAGCATCACAGATAATCATCCCCCATCAACACCTCCTTCATTTGCCTTGTTTTCTATCTATCTCTTAACTAATTTCTGCTCAAATCCCCTCCAGGCCAATGGGGATCATAATCATCCCCCAACAACACTGTTACATCATGGCCAGAGGCTATGGCCTTTTTAAAGCCATCAACATCTCCAATGTCAACTACACAACAGACATCAACATCATTAGACACACAATCAATTTAGGCACAAGATACAGAGACATGCAACCAAAAAAATGACATGTAAATGGAGTGTTCGGTATCGCAGTAGCTCCACCCAACTCCTTCTCAGACCAGTGTAGTATTTGTTCCTCTTTAACACTTTTCATCACAAAAGTCGAAGGCGGTGTCGCTTGGTACCCCTCACTCAAAAGATCCAGATAATTCAATGACTTAAAAGTCGAGAAGAGATCTGAAAGTTGAGGTTTCTTCCGAATAGGACTCGAGGGTGGCGTGACCTTCGAACGCAACCCCAAACTCAGGGGGAACGCTCGCTCATCTCCTCCAACAACCAAACCCTTGTCTTTTTTCGGAGATCTAGGCTGAGAGAGGTAAGATTTCATCAGAGCAGTAAGGTCTAGGTTTTGAGAGAGGAGGTAGCGAAGAACGCCTAGGGTTTGAGAGCGGCGACATCGAAGAATGCCTAAGGTTTCAGAGAGGCGGTCGATTTCAGACAGATAGATCTAGAGTTCGAGAAAGGTAGTCGATTTCAGAGAGAGATGTATGGTTTCATCATAGCAGCAAGATAGATCTAGGGTTCGAGAGAGGAGACGTCGATTATCAGAGTGAAGAGGCGAACTAGGGTTTCTTCGAAGAAGGCGAAAAGGCAGAGTGAAGAGAGGCATCGAAGAGAGAGAGACGGTCGATTAAGAGAGATAGAGAGAACATAACAAATGAGGGTAAAATTAGAGGTTAAGTTAGAGGTTTTAATTATCCCTTATTCTATACAATTAACCCCTAAATATATGCTATAAAAGGAAATGGGTCATCTTCATGGGACAGATGAAAACGGCAAAAATGATCTTCTTGAGTGGGACGGAGGGAGTATATTATATAGATTACCAAAAATTTGGAAGTAAAAAAATCATATTAATTATATATAATATTATATATTCGTGCACATAATTTTTATGGCATGTTCTTACTTTTTATATGTATCATATATTATGTTATATACTATATTTCATATTCATCAATATAAGATATATTTTATAAACTAAATAAAATAAGCAAGTAAAATTATGGTGTTTATTTTCTTACAAATGGAAGAAGACACGAAATTGAAATCTTATTCAATTTCCTATAAACTTTATTCTATGAGTTTTAATTGTCAAGATATAAAACTATAATATTTATTTATAATATAGAAAATTTATAATATTTAGGGAGAATTATTTTTGATATACAATTGAAATAATAGTTAATGATTATTTAATTTTCTTATTAGTCGAACAATGTATATATATTTTTTAGTATTGATAATAAAAATTTAATAATTATATATTTTTATTAAAATAATAAGGTATAGATATAAATGTATATAATTTTCTTATATATATAATATATTATTTAATATTTAAGTTTTATTTCCATGAATATAAAAGAATATATTTAATGATATATTATTTCAAATCGGAAATTTCGATACCTACTTAAAAATTCAATCAAATTGATGATTTTGACTACATATTCACGCATATCATCGTTAATGAGTGAAATTGAAGTTCATTGTTTATATACTGAAATACTCATCAATATAAAATATATCATCACCACATAACTCGATAAGTTGGTAATATAAATATTCAAATAATTAATTTTATTTGAATAAATACGAGTTACAGAAAATAACATATGATTTAGGACTAGGAATGAGAATCGGAAAAATTTTCGTACCCGTCTCGAAGTATCGATCTAAAATATAATCAATTTATATATGGTCATTGTCCCGTTCCAGACTTCAAATTCCCGCGACCCGAGATTGATTTTTTTTGTCATGTTCGCTAACGCAAATGTTTCAAATAGTTCTGAATTTCCCCAATGTGACAAAAAATTTCCGAATTTACAAAATTAAATTTATAAATTCGAGTTTTAAAAAAATATAATCGATTTAATTTTATTTAATTTCATAATACAATTTTAAATTTAAAAATTATATATTAAATTTATAATTAAAATTAATTTTGTGAATTGAGAAATCGAGAGTCCCGATTCGAATTCAGAAAATCGAGAGTCCCAATTGAGATTTGGGACTTCTGATTCTCAAAATTTTCCAAAATTCAAATCTCAATTTGAGTCTTGGTCCTGAAAATTTTTTAACTCGATGACCGAGTCCCGCTAGGTCTTAGGTTGGGACCGGAAAAGTCTGATGTCTCTGTTCCAAATTATCACCCATATTTATGATGATAACAAAATACAAATGTATTTTAAAATTAGCTTTGAAACAAGTACACATATATTTTTAATTTTTAATCAAATTATGGATGTATTTATGAATATAAATAAATGGGTTCATATAATTTGAGTTTGTATATAAACGAGTAGTTAAGCGACAAGGACGAATAGTTAGACTACATTTTTTATCGACTTCAAGATGAGTAAGCTTTAATAAATTTAAAAATAATTTGGGTAGTTTGTGTAAATATTCAAATAGGTTTTTTTTATTTAAGAGTACTATATATTTATAATAATTATTTTATAATATTTGAATTCATAGCATGTGTTATTAACGGATTTGAGACATAAATGAGTAGTTTATGAGACGTAAATGAGAACTATAATAATTAATTTTTAATAAACTTTAAGACAAACACAAATATATAAAATTAAAACAAATTCGAGAGAATATTAAATTATAACTACTAGACTACTAATAGATTGAGTCTACGAGAATTTAGTATCAATGACGGACACAAGTCTAATAATTAAACAAATATATATAGTATCATATTAGTTTGTTTATAAACACATAGTTTTTTATGAGCTCATGTTATAATACTATTTTTATAATTAATTTTGGGACGAACGCGAGTAGTGTTGAGAATCGGGTCGGGACCGGGAGTCCTAGTTCCGATCCTGATCCCTAAAACATCAAAAATTTTGTCTTGATTATGGTCTCGATTGGGATTTCAGGACTCATGAATATCGAAATTGGAAAATTTGAAGTCTCAATCCTTGAAAAATATGTCCTGAATAGTCTCGAATTGTCAAGAAGTCCCAAATGGGACTAAAATTTCATGAACATGACCAAATTTTCCAAATTTAAAATTAATTTCGGAAAATCGGGAGGCTCAATTGGGATTCGAGGTCCCAAATCTCTATCAATTTGGTCCCGTTCAATTTCTTAATTTCTTGAATCCCGATCTTTCAAGAAATTTGGTCCCGTTCAATGTCTCAATGTTGGTCCCGAAAAATTTGAGACTCGAGGTCCCAAATCCCATCGGGACTCAGGTCGGGACCGAAAAAGTCTCAAATCCTTGTCCCAAATTATCACTCTAAGCGCGAATTTATCATAAACAAGTCTGTATAATTATTTACTTTTAAAATACACATTTAATACAACATAATAGTAATAATTAAAATGATAACAAAAAATTTATAAAATATTTAATTCGACGGACAACCATTATAATTACTGTGGATTAAATTTAATCTCTTTTGACTGACAAGTCTCAACTATAAATTGCTTCCTATATTCAAACCATACATGTACAAGTACAATATTATTTAAACTTTTGAAGTCGTAGTCTAAGTTAGACGTACCAGTTTTTATTTTTCTAAAGTATTAAATTTCATAATTAAATATCATGTCATCTTTTTAAAAAAGTTACTGAACTTTATATATTCTCTTGGTCGGCTACATCCATCTCTATCATTCCTTCCAGGGTTTAGCCGTCAATAACTATTTCCTACACGACTTACATCTATATATAAATATATATATCGTTATTTAATTGAACTTTTATATAATTAAACCAAACGGTTAGTACATAAATGTCGACTTTTTTAGTCAATTAATAATTTAGATAAATACCCAATTTATCAAATTTTTCACAATTAAGTTCGACCATGACTACACATAAAGTGTAATTTTTCGATCTAGCTAGAGTGGCAGAAAATTTGTAGCCTTCAAGTGTATGTATGTATTCCATAATTCAAGATAAGATAAGAATCCAGCAATGATTGTAAATCCAAGTTTAAGAAAGAAAGAAAGAAAGAAAAAATATCACAGTTATTAAGATCTTCTAGAAGTCATCTTCCAAATTAAATGGTTGGTGACATTTTCTCAAAAGAATATCTTAATTAGAAGAATGTAAAGATTAAAAAAATATTTTCACACAAATATTTAAATTAATTACCACTAACTAGGGACAAATATTGAAATTATATACACATATATATTATGTATATGGAATGGAAATGGTCACCTTTTCCATCACACCAAGTTGTGGGGTACCAACTAATGTGTCACACACCTAAATTGGTAGCCTTTTTCATTAATATTAATGTTCTAAGTTCTCATTAGGGTTTTATTCTTGATAAATTTCTTAGTGAATATTGTTCTAAGTTATACTGTGTTTTATTATTGCCCACCCTCCACAAACAAATATTTATTTTAATGCATTACTATATTTTTTTAACAACATATACAATTACATCTATATATTCACAACAAGCTATTGTTTCTATATATTAGCGCCAATATATATATATATATATTAGACAAGTTTCACGTGTTGTGTGACACAAGTTTTTGTGCTATATTTATAAATATTATTAAAGATATATAATTTCATTTTAATTAGGAATGAAGAGTCATAATCTTGATCATCTTTATAAATTTATTCTCTCCATTATTCATTTTGTTTTTGTTCCCTCAATAATATAGTAAGATGGAAGCAGCAACCCATCAATAACACATTGTTGGCATGATATTTATTCTGCTTAATAATAATATTAAAATAAGTTAAGGGGTTGTTTTAGATGTTGAAAAAAAAAGGAAAAATAAGAGGTATAAAGGGGAAAGGGGTCCACCTGAAGAAAACAATAATCGACAAAACATTTAGTTTATAATGATAGGTGAAGAAGTTGTGGGGCAATGATGAACAAAGATTTCAAGTGATACTAATCATAAGTAGGTAGACTATTGTACTATGTATAGTAACCACAAATTCCTCATGCTTGCACTGCATTAACCTTGACAATAATATTTAATAATAGTAATTAAATAATAAATAATGTCGTATGATGTTTCACTTTCTTTCACCCGTTTGAAAGCAAGATTTTAACGCCAACCATTGAATAAAAACAAACTTGCTTCTCACCTTATTATTTTTCCTTTTCTTTATTCCCAGGAATCTTATGATACAAACGCTAAAAAAAAAGAAAGAAAAATAAGGGCAACATATGTAGTGAGAGAGAAGAGGTGATAGACTAAATAGAATGATGTATTAATTAAAATTAAATTTGAGCAGTTTAATTTTTTTTAATTGATATTTTCTCCGCCACAAAAGATTCGGTAAAGTATTGTATGTTAAAAAGTATGAGCTGATTATTGTATGTAAAAAAAATTTCTTTTTGAGAAAGTAGTTACTTTTAACGTGGTCACCTAGCGGAATAGAGTGAGTAATTTAAATTATATAATTGATTATATTTGTTATTTTCTCATAAATTAATATATTAAAGATGTAATTTTCACTTTTCCAACTATGATTTATTTAATATTTATTTAATAAAAAAATAAAAAATAAAACAAAAAATTATAATTATCAGTATGATTATATACGTGATTGATCAGAAAAAAGTTTCGTATAACAAAATTAAGATTTAGACTGCTGAAAAGATAATATAAGTATGAAAAAAGAAAAACAATTTGATCACCTCACTATAAAAAAAAAATTTAGAGACACCAAAAAGTGCCCCCAAATGTACACTATTGGGACACTTTTGATTTTCGGGACACTTAATACATGTGCCTCCAAGTATTGCATGTGTCCCAAAAAAGTTAGGGGCACTTTTTTAAGCCTCTATATCAATACTTTTGTGGAGACAATTTAATATGTCTTATATTGAGTTCTCAGGGCAAATAAAAGTGCCCCTAAATTGAAATATATGGACATTCATATGTGCCCTCAAATTAAATATTACGACACTTATATGTGCCTTCAAGTAAAATATCAAGATATTTACTTATGTCTTTAAATGAAATATAGGGACATTCATATGTGTCCTCAAATTAAATATTACGACACTTATATGTGCCTTCAAGTAAAATATTGATACACTTATTTATGCCTTTAAATGAAATATAGAGACATTCATATGTGCCCTCAAATTAAATATTACGAAACTTATATGTGCTTTCAAGTAAAATATTGAGACACTTATTTATGTCTTTAAATAAAATATAGGGACATTCATATGTGCTCTCAAATTAAATATTACGACACTTATATGTGCATTCAATTAAAATATCAAGAAACTTATATGTGCGTTCAAGTAAAAATCTGTAAATATTTATAAATAATCCACGGGTCACTTATATCTCATAGGTCTATACACACATATATATATATATAGTAATATTTATATAGTAAAATAGCAATTGCAATTTATGTTGGATGTAAATCAGAAATCCATGAACATTAGAATATAAACAAATTCAAATGTCAACTACATATAAATTTCATGTTCTATCATTTGTCCAACATATTTAGAGTTCTTCTACTACATAAGAAATTAAAAAATAACGACATACGCTCCAACATTTTACGTCAATTTTCACCTTCATCCAATACAATCTGCAAATTAAATTTAAAATATTTAGAAGAATATAAAATAAAAAATCAAGATAAACAAATGACTAACCCCACATAAGAAAAAATACAAAGGAAAATGCAAACCACAATAGAAAATTTTCGATTCCACGAGAGCAATAATATGAATTAGGTAAAAATTCAATAAATTTTGATAATTAGTTCACCAAAAATCCAGAATCCTAATCAATTTAATTTACTCTACATTTCAACAACACACATAAGCACTAAAAAAGTCATGGAGAATGAAAGAGAGTAGTATCCTAAACACACAAATTAACAACCAATGTAT
Organism: Leonotis leonurus; assembly: GCA_026898415.1. Classification (NCBI taxonomy): domain Eukaryota; kingdom Viridiplantae; phylum Streptophyta; class Magnoliopsida; order Lamiales; family Lamiaceae; genus Leonotis; species Leonotis leonurus. The sequence goes on along the minus strand of JAPKLX010000014.1, from coordinate 94,325 downwards.
ACTACACTTTAACAACATATGCAAGCTAATGAAAGGATTTGCATTTGACCCTTCTTATCATGTCTACTACACTTTAACAAACAATAGCACAACCATCAAATCAAAACAAAAACAAAACAAATGTCGCTAATTCATCAAACCAAAGCAAAAGCCTTAATTATCTTATTTACGAGAAAATACTATGCAGGTGAGTGTAAGAAGATCAACAACTAAAAGATATAAATAATTATGAGAAAAATTACCAATGATAATGGCCAAGCAACCGGCACTCTAATGGAATCTTCAATTGTTTCATGAATATCATTTGGATAGATCAACATCTCTTCATCCTTTAGAATAGATTGAACCAGTACCTCGCAAATCCCGGGCCCAAGGTCCCTTCCATTCATAACAATATTTTCCGTGGATCGCACAACGCCCATTGCAACCATCTCATTCAAATTAATAAGACTTTTCAATTTCACATAGGCTCCAACCTGAAATTTGGTCTTTATAAATATCAAAATTGAAATTAGAAAATTTTAAATATATCATACTTTATGCTTACTCTTATACGGGTGGAACGGCTACTTGATTCAGACAAATTTTGATTCCTTGTAGGTGACATCATAGCTCTTTGTGCTTCAAACTGAGTATTTGAGTGAGATTTATTCTGCATCAGTGTTGTTAACTCTTCAACCTTTTGTTTCAAAACTATAATTTCTTCTTTTGCTTCCATGGTCTTTCTGTAAAGTGCATCATGACTAGGCCTCCCACCATATATGTCACTTGGTTTCACTCACAAACCATACATATGTAATCTCCCATCTTTATCCTTCCCCATTATCCTAGCAAATGCATCATCAGCATCTCGCATAGCATCTGGATCGCTTAAATTTTCATCATTTTGCGCAGCCATTTCTTTCATTTTTTACTTGTAAAAAACTAAGTTATAATATTCTATAGGTTGACACTTAGTTAAGATATAAAAATATGCATATCAACTTACAATAGCTTCTCGAACTTCCTCACTCATATGCGAACCATAAAAAGGATAACAACACTTTTCAAAGAACTCTACTCTTGCAGGATATCTTCCCATGTGTTCGTACTACCACAAATTTATGTCAAGTAATAATTAAGTTAATTACAAGAATTATAAGGACACTTTAAAATTTAAATGATATAAGAAATACGTATTATCATTATCTCATTCATAACTGCATAACTCATTTTCCCCATTCGATGAACAATCTCCAACTTAGCACGAGCTTCTTTTTTCTTTCCACTGGATAATTAAAAAAATTACATTTAAAACACAAGATTAAATAAAATATAAGTACAAAGCAAGAAGAGTCAATGATGATAAAATTGCAAATACAAAATAAAAAATGTTCAAAGTAATTTATGCATGTGCTTTGTCAGTAAACCAATAATTAAGAATTTGTTTATATTGGTCAGGATTCATCACCCTATCAGGTATTTCAAGCAACTGCTCCTCAATAGGCACATGAGGGTCAAAATTCGATTTCTTCAGCTTAGACTTCCAATTTCTCCATTTGTGGTTTATAGATTGCAAAATGAAAGTTTCACAACCAGGACGTAGAGTATATCGTGATAATAAAAGGAAATAAAATGGAAAATTATGTTAAGACTTTAGCGAGTTTAAAATACTACATACTTTTGGAAAATGAAAGAAACTTTAACTTCAACAACATTCACTTCTTTAAATATATCTTCCTTGTATGAGTATGACATCAATCTCCAATCTTTATAATTCAATGGGCAATATAAATCATTCCTTGCAATGGTACCTAAAAAATGAGCTAGCGTGCTTGTACTCTTTGTATCATTCGGTTGTCCATGGTTATTGAATGAAACATAAAGAAGCTTATTTAGTCCCCAAACTTTAGGCATACAAGTAGGTCCTCTAGCCCTTTTTTTCTTATTACCTTCTACAATAAGAATATAAGAATTTGTAGCTATGATTATCCACCTTAAAATAATAATATATACAATATCATGAATCTTTTATTACTTACCTGATTGAGTATTCACATTTTCATAATGATGTACTACTCTTTCGTCACCACCTCCTTTGTCATTTACTCTTGCATTCTTTGAATTATCTTGGCCTGCACTCATACACCATGAAAATATGATAAATGCTCTTAAAAATGTTAGAGATTATATTTACATATCTAAAGGTGATGCATTATAAATATTTCATAAATAAGATCATTAACACAACCTATTTCTTTTTCAGTTGAGACATTCAAAGATTCAAGAATTTCGTTAATTTGCTCGGTCCTTTTTCTTCCACGAGTGCTCCGAGGTCTTTTCACTTGATTTACAGCTACATCCCAAGTACATAAGATCATTTGTACAAATAACAAGGTATACATTAGACACACATTAAATAAAATAAACACATAGTAAAGAGAAAATAATTTAACCTCTCATGTTTTCATTTGAGTCATTCAAGGAATCAATAATGACATTATTTTGAGCAAACCTCTTACTCTTCTTCCCATGAATTCTATGAGATTCCATCATTAGTATCGTAGTTTGCATACATCAAGGAAAATTATCAACATGTTTCAAGATCTTGTATTATATACTTAAAATAAAGATAAATTTATCTAAAGTGAACTTACCAATGTCGAATCACTATAATTTTTAATAGATAAACAACACGAATATAATTATGAAAGTAACAACAATAAAAATCAAACTAACAAAATAAAAATAAAATAAAAAGTCACAAACTGGTTTAACTACAATAAGAAAATCAATAATTTATATCGCAAACAATAATTCTGTCTATATCATCCCTAACCAAACTTGTGTTTTCAGATTCATTCTCATTTTCTTGATCAAGAACACTTTCATGAAGCGCATTAGCATCTATGCTCAAAATTGGATCCATATCAAATGTGTCTCTGGCCTTGGTCTTCACAACAACATGTCACCTTTCTCAACTGGATCTTCAACGTAGAAAACTTTTTGTGCTTGAGAAGACAAGATAAATGATTCATCTTGTTGTCTTAATTGAGAAAAATTAACTAGTGTGAATCCATATTCATCTATTTTTGTGTTATTCTCGTCGACACCCAATCACAATCAAACACCACTATTTTTCTACCCAAAAACACTCTAGTTCAAGTATATCTTTCAATACACCGTAGTACGTGACGTCACCAACGATGAAATTATTATCACTTCTACTAGCAAAACTACTAGTTTGAGCAGTAACAATAACGCCGCTATTTTGAGTTTTCCTACGAGCCTCGTACTTTTTTACATGAAATTTAAACCCATTAATTATATATCCCCTATATCGTTTTTCCATGGGATTCAACCCTCTAGCTAAGGCCCTAAGGCCTTCCGATACATGAGTCCCTGAATGATGCAAACCTTCAATCTGTTTGTGAAATAAAATCAAAAAAATAAAAATCAATATAATGAAAAGAAGATAAAAAGTTGATATAATTAGAAGCAAATATGTATATTAAAATTCAAATGGCTAATTTACATGATTGTAAAACCAATTGAAAAATGTTTCACTATGAATCATCTTAATGTCCTTTTTTGCAAGACGTGGATGTTCTTGTTCGGCCAAAGTCTTATGTTGTCTATAGAATAAAATAATAAAATTATAATCACATTATATGGAAATATAATTAAATAAAAATATAGGTAACAATTACTTACTCGATGAAAGATATAATCGAACTACAATTGAATAATGCATACTGGTGTGCCTTCTTTATCTTTTGTACATCAAGAGTTATAGATACCTCTTTCCCAATATGCCGACCTGCCTTAATAAATATTGGGAATTCTATTGAGCTATCAACACCAATGTCATCATTTCTCCCAACTCTATTAAATTTAGTCTCCATGTCATCTAAGTATATAGAACAAAACGTTAAGCATTCTTCAAGCAAGTATGCTTCAACAATAGAACCCTCCGGACGACTCGGATTTCGCACATAAGATTTCAATGCGGACAAGTACCTTGAAAATAAAAAAGAATAATAAAATATTTTAAAATTTTAATAATTTAAATTATTTAATGTACTAATATTATTAATGTTACCTCTCAATTGGATACATCCAACGATATTAAACTGGTCCAACAACCCGAGCCTCATATGCCAAATGCATAGGTAAATGAATCATAATGTCAAAGAAAGAGGGTGGAAAAATTTTCTCCAAGTCATAAAGAACTATAGCGATGTCCTTCTCGATACAAATCAAGTCAGTAGGGGCAAGAACCTTAGAACAAAGTTCTCTGAAAAACGTGCACAACTTAATCAACGGATTTCGTACATGCTTCGGCAAAACTTTACGCAATGTTATAAGCAATAGTTGTTGTATCAAGATGTGATTGTCATGGCTCTTCAAACCAGAAAGCTTATTCAAATTTGGTTGGACATGTTTGGAGATGTTTGAAGTATAGCCGTCGGGTACTTTAACACTTCTAAGAATATCACAAAACAATTCTTTTTCCTAATAACTTTTAGATGAAAGAGTCTGATGATAAACTTTAACCTTGAAAATTTCATGCACCCCGGATACAATTCATCTTGAGCATCATCTATCAACTTGAAGAAAGACTTAGCTTGTTCATTTGGTTCACTTGTTATATTTTTGTCTAAAGTATTAACGCCAAAAGCATCATGAACCAAATCGTGAATGTCTTCTGATATATCAAAAGACTCGTCTTCATGAAAAATATCAGGATTAGACATATCATATTCCCCGTGTGCAATCCAGTTTGAATAACCTCTCATAAAACCATCAACTATTAAGTGTTCTTCTGCATTTTCTCTATTTACCCACTTTGAATTTTTGCAGCGTTTGCATGGGCATATAATTTTTCCATGTAGACTTGCATTTTGAAAAGCCATATCAAGAAATTGATCTACGCCATTTTTGCATCCAACTTTTGTCCATTATCAACCTACTAAAATAGTATATTTATATAAATTAGTAAATGCACATTATCAAGCTCAATAATTTATAATAAGATTACAAAATCAACTCATCATATTTAATATTTATTACATATAAATACATGGTAAGCATCATCTGCCTGAAGAAAGTGAAACTTATTTCTTGAATATAATGATGTTATGCCATATGCGAACCAAAATATGACAAGAAGGTCTCATTTTAAGATGAGCATAAAAGACTTCTTTCTGTTACTTAATTCATATATTCTTTTTAAATAGACATGTAAATTCACCAAAAAAAATAGAAATCAAGAGACTGTTATATGTAAATATCAGTGTTTTTGTAGTTAACGATCAGGATCTTTTTTACTGTTTTGAGTCTTTTGAGAGATTCTGCTGACGCAAGATGTTCAAGGAGAGATTGCAGCCTACTTGGATACATCCTACTCCTCTAACTAAAAATTTCGTCCTGAAATTTACATATTTTCGTTGAACAGTTCGGGATATTTCTCTCGCATCTTTTCTTCGTGTTCCCATGTGGCCTCTTCTTGCCCATGGTGCCTCCATAATACTTTCACTAGCTTGATTGACTTGGTTCGAAGCTGTTGAACCTTCTCGTCTAGAATAGCTTCGGGTTTCTCCTCATAGCTCAAATCAGGGTTTAGAATCATCTCCTCTTGACGTATAACGTGTTTTGGATCAAACACGTATTTTCTGAGCTGAGACACGTGGAAAACATTATGCACGTTTCTGAAGCTCGGCGGTAATGCCAGTCGGTATGCTACCGACCCTATCCTTTCTAAAATTTCGTAAGGTCCTATGAAGCGGGGTCTCAGTTTTCCTTTAACACCGAATCTAACGATTCCTTTAGAGGGAGATACCTTCAAAAACACCTTATCGCCAATCTCAAATTGTAGTTCAGTTCTACCGGTGTCGGCGTAGGATTTCTGTCTGTCCTGAGCTTCTTTGATCCTGTCTCGGATCTGACGAACGATCTCGATCATCTCGCTAACAGAATCCGGACCTACTATTGTTCTCTCGCCGACTTCATCCCAATAAAGCGGCGATCGGCACTTCTTCCCGTATAGGGCTTCGTACAGTGCCATCTCTATGGTTGCCTGGTAACTATTGTTATAGGCAAACTCTATCAAGGGTAGTACTGCTTCCCAGCTCCCACCTCTGTCGAGAACCACAGTTCTTAACATATCTTCTAGGGTTTGAATTGTCCTTTCTGACTGTCCGTCAGTCTGTGGGTGGAAAGCGGTACTGAAATTTAGTTTCGTGCCTAGTTCTTTCTGTAGGCTCATCCAGAATCTGGATGTAAATTTTGAGTCTCGATCTGAGGTGATCGATACTGGCACGCCGTGGAGGCGTAAAATCTCACGGACGTATAGTTGAGCTAGCTTATCTGATCCATATGTAATCATTATTGGTATAAAGTGGGCACATTTCGTGAGCCTGTCCACAATTACCCAGATAGCAGTGTTTCCACGCTTAGATTTGGGTAATCCGGTCACGAAATCCATGGCGATGTGCTCCCACTTCCATTCTGGGATTTCTAAAGGTTGTAGCTTCCCATAGGGTCGCTGGTGTAGTGCTTTGACTTGCTAGCAAGCCAGGCATCTTTCCACGAAGGATGCTATGTCCCGCTTCATCCCGTCCCACCAGAATTTCTTCTTCAGGTCTCGGTACATCTTGGTACTTCCGGGATGGGCGGTGTAGGGAGTATCATGAGCTTCACTCATGATTACCTCCCTAATTTCTAGATCCTTCGGAACACATAGTCTTCCCTCGTAGGTGATGGCATTATTGGCTTCTTCTCGATAGTTCTGGGTTTCGTTCTTTCTCACTTTGAGTCTTATCCTTTCTAAAGCCTCTTCCGTTCTTTGTGCCTCCAGAATTCTGCTCCGTAAGTCGGGCTCGACTATTAGAGTAGCAAGGATTCCTTCTACGGTCTCGGAAGGTAGTAGAACTTCTAAGTTCATTCTGCTGAACTCCTTTATGAGTTATGCCTCTCGAGTGAGGAGATAAGCCAGTTTCGAATATGTCTTACGACTTAAGGCGTCTGCCACTACGTTAGCCTTGCCAGGATGGTAGTTTATACCACAGTCGTAATCTTTTACTAGTTCTAGCCATCTCCTCTGTCTCATGTTGAGATCCTTTTGCTCGAAAAAGTATTTGAGGCTCTTGTGATCTGTGAAAATCTCACACCGCACTCCGTAGAGGTGGTGCCTCCAGATTTTCAAGGCGTGCACAACGGCAGCTAATTCCAGATCATGGGTAGGGTAATTGAGCTCATGTGGTCTGAGCTGTCGGGATGCATAAGCTATCACTTTCCCATCTTGCATCAGTACACACCCTAGTCCGATCTTGGATGCGTCAGTGTAGACTACATACTCCTTATGGGGTTTCGGATTTCATTAGGAGTTGTGGGTGCTTTCCATCCTTGTACTGCTTCCACCTTGGCAGGGTCCACCTTGATCCCTTCAGATGACACTATGTGTCCGAGAAAAGCCACTTCGTTCCGCCAGAACTCTCACTTACTGAACTTGGCGTAAAGTTTCTCGTTTTTAAGAATTTCCAAGGTAATTCTTAGATGTTCTTCGTGTTCCTCTCTACTTTTCGAGTAGATTAAAACATCATCTATAAATACCAAGACAAACTTGTCAAGGTAAGGATGGAAGATACGGTTCATCAGGTCCATGAATACCGCAGGTGCATTGGTGAGTCCGAATGGCATTACTACAAACTCGTAGTGGCCGTATCGGGTTCGAAATGCTGTTTTAGGAACATCTTCAGTCCTAATCTTCAACTGGTGATAACCCAATCTCAGATCAATCTTCGAAAAGACGCTTGCTCCCTTCAACTGGTCGAATAAGTCGTTTATCCGAGGTAATGGGTATCGATTCTTCAAGGTCATCTTATTCAGGCCTCGGTAATCTATACACATCCTTAGGGTGCCGTCTTTCTTCTTCACGAAGAGTACTGGAACTCCCCAAGGTGATACACTGGGTCTGATAAAACCGAGATCTAGAAGTTCTTGGAGTTGGATTTTGAGCTCCTCCAACTCCTTTGGTGCCATCCTATAGGGTGCTTTGGACGTCGGTGCTGATCCGGGTTCTAGATCGATCGTGAATTCTAATTGTCGATCTGGTGGTAGGCCTGGCAACTTTTTTGGAAACACGTCTGGGTATTCCCGCACGATGGTTACGTCCTCGATTTTCCGTTCTTCCTTGGTTTCTCCATTCAAAGAGACTAAGTACGCTGAGCAACCCTTCTTCACCATTTTCTCGGCTTGTAAGGCTGAGATAATTGACTTCCTTCGAGTCGCGGTGATCCCATGAAAACTCGTAGGTTCCTTTCCAGGGGGTCGGAAAGATATTTGCCTTTCATGGCAAAGGATCGTGGCATAGTTTTCAGCTAGCCAATCCATTCCTAGGATTATGTCCACGTCGCTCATCGAAAGGATGCTAAGATTATTTGCTATCACCTTAATAGATCCTAAGTTCAGACTCAGATCCGAGCAAGCATGAGTGATAGTAGTGATTCCTCCTAGGGGTGAAGAAACGTTCATAGATGTCTCTACAGGTTCTAACTTCAACTCTAAGTTCTCTACGCATGCTTTAGCAATGAAGGAGTGGGAAGCTCCCGTATCAAACAAAATTATTACTGGAGTGTCTAGGAGTATTCCCATACCTGTCAGGTTTCCCTGACTCCCTTCAGGCTGCTTCTGCTTCATCGCATACGCCCGTGCCTGCTGGGGCTTCTTCTGTGACGGGTACTGAGGGTACGGAGGTGGTGGTGGCAACTGCTGCTGAGCTCGGGGCTGAGTCTGCATTGCTGGCACATACTGTCCCGGGTTTGACTGGTTAGGTTTGAAATTTCCCCCTTGTTGCTTAGTGGGGTAGTTTCTGGCCAGATGCCCTTTCTGGCCGCAGACAAAGCAACCATCACTACTGGCTCGGCACTCTCCCGGGTGCATCTTCTTGCACTTTGAACAGGTAGGAAATTTCTGTGAGTGCACCATTGTAGGAACTACGGGTGTTGACTTCCCAGAGTTGTGGAAACGATTTTGTCCTTCCCATGGTTTCTTTGGAGTAGCACCACTTCGGTTATCCTCCCACTTACGCTTCCCCTTTTGGTTCTGAAATGGTGCTGGAGAAAATGCTGGCGGTGTCACAGTCACGGTTCATTCTCCTGGCATAGCCGCCTCGATATCGAGAGCGCGACTTAGAGACTCTGTGTATGATAAACCCCCATGACTAGCCAGTGTCATCCTAATTTCTGGCCTCAGTCCGACACAAAATTTCTTAGCCATCTTTTCGTCAGTATCTACCTGCTCCGGTGCATATCGAGACATATCGCAGAAAGTGCGGTCGTACTTCGTCACTGATATTCTTCCTTGCTTCAGGTTGTAAAATTCCGCTTCTTTCTTCTTCCGGTAACTCTTCGGAATGTACTTATCGTATATTCCTGTTTTAAATTCTTCCCAAGTAAGATTTGCACGTTGTTCTGGTGTCATCGTCTTCCTTCTGGCCTCCCACCAGAAATCAGCAGATCCAGTCATCTGGAAGGCAACGCATGTCATGCGTTCTTGGTCCGTACAGCGTAAGAAATTGAAAATACGTTCCAGAGTACGTATCCAGGCCTCGGCTTCTGCTGGGTCGCCCAACCCATTGAAGGTTGGTGGATTTTGGCGAAGAAAAAGTTCTTCAACTCTTCTAGCAGGCGGTGGGAGGGGTGGGGTTACCTCTCGTCCTACAGCCGGCCCCCTTTCTTCATTCCTCGGGACGTGTCCCCTCCCGCTGCCTCTCGGGCGTCTTCCCGGTGGCATTCTGTTAACATAAGTGGTTCTCGTTTGATTAGAAAATTCGTTGGTTGTGCTAGTCAGCAGGTAAAGTGTTAATTATTATCTTGATAGCGTGAAGGAAAGGAAAATATGAAACTAGAAAAGACTTTCCACATCCCGAAATAGACCTCTAGGGTCATCAAAATTTCCTTCATAATCGCCTCGACAAGGCTTCAGTACAATTCGAATTTCCTAAACGCACCATCTAAGTACATAATATGATGCTCATCTCTCATGATGACATCACAAGAAGTACTCAGTCACGAAACACTAAATACGGCGTTTTCGTACTGTCAAAATGTCAGAAAGCCTTAATACTAGTACGGAACGGTCTATACAATACTACCGTCTCCGACTACAAAATCTATCATCAGTACGGTTCACATAATGGCCCGTTACTGATGAGTACAAAAATATCAGTCTAGCTACTCCTGGGTGACGCAGCTAAGGTACTCCTCCTCATCCGGTGCCTCCTCATCCCAGTCGGGCTCCCAAACCTCATCCTCGGAGTCGATCTCGGGAGCTACCTCCGCCATGTGTCCCTCCTCGGGATCCTCGTCTGGATCCTCCTCTGAGTCGTCCTCGGGATCTCCCTCCTCAGGATCCTCCTCTGGATCCTCTACCGGTGGCTCCTCGTACCGCCTCAGGGCCCGTCTCGACTCCTCTAGCAACCTCTCTATCCTGGCATCAAGCTCGTCCCATTCAGGTGGCGCTTCCCTCTTCCTGGAGGGTCCCTCGCCAGTAGAGGCGGGTGTGAGGCTCGACTCCTCCAAACCTCTGAAGTGGGGAACTGGACGGTCCTCCTCTAGTGCCGGGGCCTTGCCCCTATCGTCGGCACCTGCTGGGCGGGTCCTAACGAGCCAAAACGGCATCGTGCTCGAGTAGTCGTCGGCAACTAGGGGTTGACTGGGGGAAGGTAGTCGTCGTGCTCCTGTAGTGGGGCGAGAGGGACCTGACTCAGCATCATGATGCCCTCGGTACTCCGGCATCTGTGTCGGGGGTGGAACGGGAGGCGAAAGATGCTCTTCTGCTGGGCGGAAGGGCTCCATCTCCTCGTCGTGGGGTGCCTGGAACTCCGGCACTGGCTCGCCATATAGCAGGCTGTAGGTCGGAGCTATGGGGATCACCCCTGCTGGAAGATAGGTCTGAATCAGGGGTGCCCAGAACGGTGGCTCGCCCCCTGCTATGATCAAGTCACCATGTCGAACATATGGTCCCTCTGGTGGGCTACGGTACGTCTCCCAGTAATGAAGGATCATGGTGATAAATCCCCATGTGTCGACCTCACGATCGTGGCTATGTCCAATCGGTCGAACGAAGTCGCCTGCTATCGTCCTAGCTCATCCCTGCCACCTAGCAGGTAACAACGGAATCAATCGCAAAACTCCATCTATCCCGGTTGCTCCATAAAGTCTAGCGGCCTCCCATCTCCTTAGATAGTGGCTCAGAAACTCCCCTAAGGTATCCCGCGGGTCGGGCCCGTAGAACTGGTAAATACGTAAAGCATCCGGTCTAGACGTCATCCGTTTCCTAGCGGTCTGAAGAAATCTCGCCACTATAAAATACAGAAATATATATGTAGTCAGTACTTCGGAATATCAAATTCTAATTGAACTTCGTAAGCCATTATGGTTTGTTCAAGTCAATTGTTCTATTGGTGTTTTGGTTGCTAGTTGAGGGAATGCCCTTAGGGTAAAATCCCATTTTTGGAGTTAGGATTTGCTTCCTTCGAGTCTTATCGTCCTTAGATACTTAGGTTCTTGTTAACCGACTTGCGGTTTGTTCTTGGGTTTTGATTTGGTGGTGGATCGATTGTTATCGAATCTTGCCATTATTTGCTAAGTTGGGGATGATATCCTTATGATTCTTCTTTGTTCTTTCTAATCGTTGAGGTGTTTGAGAGAGTTCGCTCTAGTTTGCGATCTAGTCTCTCGTTTGGGGTTTGTGTTTGTCATTAATTTCCTTAGTTATAAGGAAAGATTCTTAAATTCTAGAAGTTCGAACTTAGAGCGGGAGATTTAATTCAAATCTATCTATACTTGGAAACTTTTCTCGTAAGGCGTGTGCCACGTCTAGAGGGGCAGGATGCGCCGGAGTGCTAGGCTTTTGTCGACTCGTTTGGTTAGTCTAGTGAAGCGATACTAGACTCGAGATTTGAAGAAAGACTCTTGGGTATAGAGCACGAATGCTCTGATACCACTCTGTCACGCCCGCTTTCTACTAATTCTAGTAAAGTCGGGAACATGACTAATGAAGAAATAAACAACACATAAAATGACAACGAGTGTTCTTCTCATAACACAAATCTAGAATTTGTCCCATCAATTCGGAAGGTCTGAGTCATAAGCTCAATACATTACATATTCAAATTAAGAGTTTAAACTCGGTCTAATACATAACAGTCTAGCAGCGGAATGTAGGATCGTAAGAACAAAATCCTACGTGTATGAAGACACGTAGAACCCCCAAGAGTCTGCTACTAGGAGTTACGACAAAAGCTCGACACAGCACCCACGTCTTCTTCATTCTTAACCTGCACGTTTAGAAACACATGCAGGGCTGAGTACAATTTGTACTCAGTAGACACGTGCCGAAATCGCACACTTACATGTATAACTGTCAAGCCATTCAAGTGAATCATAGGGGTTTTGTCTCTAAAGCACCTATGTTCACAAAAGCATTTCTTTGAGAAAGTTCTAGTTTGACTGCAGTCCTAGTTCTTTGTAATCAACCATATCTGAAGCTTCTATGTGCCGGGGAAGTGGCCACTTCCCACAGACACTCGACCGGTCAACATCTAGATGACTCACGGTCCTGTGTACACTAGTCCGAGTAGCATATCTAATCTACTGAGACCCGAATTCGATTATAAATAAGCAGATAGATATCATACATAAATCGAAAACATTTATGGCAAGACAGTGCTTTGAAAACATCTCATTTCATTTTGAAGACATGCACACATATTTTTATAGAGTAAGAAAAGCCTACTTGAATAGCCTTGATTGCTGACTGCTTTGTTCCTGAACTGTAGTTCCTACCTTTCGCCGCAACCTTTAAATAGATCTCGGGTGAGATATATTACTCGAGTATATAAATAAACTCTAAGTGTAAGGAGTTAATATCCTTGGCTAATTTGAGAATTTATTCTCGGGTCTTTGAAACTCGACTATTATACGAGTCTATGAGTTGTAGTTCTAGAAGGGGTCGTTTGATAATTTCCGACTCACCTTATGATTCGGGGATTCATTATACCCAATAATTAATTATTGGGTAGTGTAATCAAAGACATTTCTAATTTAGTATCTCGATCCTTAAGTCGAGATTAATAATTTTTAATCAAGCTAATTAAATTTCGTTTGCCACACTATAACGTGATTTAATCATTTCTTATGATTAAATCCTAATCAATCAATTAATTTTTAATTAATCAATTAATTTCTAATTTAGAAATTTAATTGCTGATTAAATCTCCTAATTTAGTTTTGAAAATTATATTCTTGGACTTACCTCAATTAATATAAGTCTTGTCACCTTAATTGAATAATTAGCCCAAATAGAATTAGTTAACCTCTAGCCCATCCTTAATATTTCTTACTAGCTCATTCCATGGGTTCAATTGGGTTGGCCCAATTCATTTTTTTATTTCTGAAGCCCAGCAGATTAAATGGTTGGCCCGTTAATCTGGCCCATGATCCGGCCCAGGTTCTTAGACCCTTCTATTCTACCTAACTCTATTCTAATCCAATATTCATCCTCACTCTTCTCCAATACAGACACCTTACTACCGCCTACCCCTTTGTAATGACTTCCTCCCGTCGCTCCTTTTCCTCACCGCCACGTCGCCGACGTTACTCCTTCCTTCTCCTCTGAATTACCGCTGTCTCTCTCTCTTGACTAGAATTGGGCAAAGCTTTGGAGCCCTTTCGCCGCTCCAGCCATCTCGCTCCTTCTTGCTCCGGTGTCGGGTCATTCTGCCTTGATTCTCCACTCCGGCAGCAGAGCAGCAGCGCCCGACACTCCTCGCCACCATCAGCGACGGAGCTCTGCCGCTAATTTCTCCCATCCCCATCGACATCCCTCTACCTTAGGTAGTTTCGCCCTTACCCCTTAATCAAATTTCCTATATCTCGATTTAAACCTTTCCCCCAATTGCATGTTCCTAACTCCCCATTAGATGATGATTTATCTAAGTTCCTTGGTGTAAGTCTAATTTAAAGGATTTCCTTACAATTTCAGTAGGTCTTCTCTCTAAAGCAAGTTTTGATTTGATTGATTAAGCATTCTAGGACAAAGCAAACTTCAAGTTCTAACATTTTACATTATGACCTGCATTATTGTTAATCTCTTTTTCTGAATTTATGAGTTAGATGAGTCTTGTGAGAGGTTTAAATTTACAGATTTGACTCCGTATCTGCAGGTTTGCTTCGGGCTGTTTGGGAAGATTCGAGGTTGTTCGGGACTGGCTCGGGGTTGTTCGGAGTCATTCGGAGTCATTCCGTGCTGTTTTGGGACCATTGCGGGGTGATTTGGGGCCGTTGCGTACTGAACCTCAACACAGCAGCTAAGTCAGCCTCCTTTTGCTTTGTGTTTTATGCATATTTTTGGTTAGTGGTTGAATGTGTATTCTCAGCCTTGTGTATTTCTTGTTCTTCACACTTTGATATTTTTAGTTAAAGTTCATAGGGTTTAAGGTGGTTACATGCCTCTAAGTTGTTCCAGGGCAGATTGTGGGTTGAGGTTGATTCTGAAATGTGGATTTATCATATTATGCATGTCAAGCTTCTATTTAAATTCCAAGTTTCAAAAGCATGGTTTGAAGTTGCTTTCCGGAATGGTTACATTCTGCAAATAAGTATCACTATAGATCTATATTCTGAGAGATCTGAACTTGCTTCTAAGTTTTGGTCTAGGTTCTAGAATCTGAAGTAAGGGGAAAGTCTTAAGTTCTGTAATCAGTAGCTGCAGCTCCTTCTATAGCTTCTTTTGCTAAGGGTATATTACATTTTTACCTTTGTGTATTGCATGCTTAGTTTAGGTCAGAATTTAGGGTGAAGCTGTGGTGAATTTCCAGGTTTGGTTCCAGGATATATATACATATCGACATGTCTATGTTCTGGAATTTGAAGTAAGGAGGAGTTTTAAATTCTAAAGTTCTTTAGCTTGGGTTCCAAGCAGTAAATGTCTAATCTTAAGGTTGAGTTTTTTGTTCAGAAATAACAAAATTTCCTACTGGTAACTGAGTTCTAACAGTCATTCATACATATTTCTAAAGCTTAATAATACAGTAGTTTGTTACCTCGATGGACTGGTTGTATTGATTTAGCTTGGGCAGACTTCTTCTATGGCTCTCCTTCTTTCTTAATGTGCTAAGTGTTTGAGTATTATCTGGTGTGGGTTGTAAAGTTCCTCTAAGGGTTGAGAGGACTGGTATTTATAGAAGAGGGATGCATGAGAAGTTAGCTGGTATGATCTTTTTAATACCTCGCTCCACCTTTTCTGTTCTAATATTTGGTTTGTTTTGTAGGTGATAACAGGGGTGACAGAGTGTAAGCCAAGTCTGCCTCCCCAATTATACACTAAGGCATAAAAGTTATATTTCCTGCAACCTTCCCTTTTATTTGTTTTATTCTCTTTCAAGGAGATTCCTATTTCCCCTGCCTCCTTGCCTATTCCCAGAGCTTGTCTCTTACTTTCTCATCTTTGTCTTATATTGCAGGTCTCTATTCTGTGGAGCTTTGGAAAGAGGGGTTAGGGTCCTGGTAAACATAGAGCAGGGCTGCTCTCTTTGCTATTTTTACTAATTTTGGTTAAGCACCTCAGTGTACCTTACTCTCCTCTCTTTGTTTTTGTTTAGGAAATAGGGGAGTCTCAACTGATTTGTCTACATAGAATCTCTTCAACTCTTCATGCTATGTATTGAGCAATGGTTCTGATTTATTCTTGATTTTATGAGTTGGCACAGTTATGTATAAAGTCATTTCTATGTATATATGTATATACGTGGAAGCCTATCTTCATATTATTCTTTATGTTAGTAGTGCTATTAATTTATTTATGTTTTTTTTTTCTTACTTATTTTATATCACCATTTTAATATGCACTAATGAGACATAAATCGTATTTTACTATTATCGATTCTTATCACAGTCATTGCTAAAATCATACATCCCTTGTTAAGAATCCTTACTAAAATCGTCCCTTACTACTAATCACTTTTAAATCATTAATTACTACCAATGATTTCCGTCCTCATAAATCACTATAAATTTTTTATTATTAGATAGTACTCACTATTCGTAGTAATTGACTTCAAATCATAACGAGTTGGGTTAATGTCTTGCTACAAATTTTTAATTAACAACGCCGGCTCATGTCCCAAAGGCTCAGATGCTTTCGCATTTACATGAGTTATTATTAAATTAGACCATTCTTATTATTCATCTAAATACTTGTCTCGGAAATCCGAACACATGTTGGAAGTTTCAAGTGATTCGCTAATTTATTCGGAAGTGAAAAGGCGGGGCATTACATAACTAAATTAAATATAATTCAAGTAGTTTTTACAAGTAGTTTCTGTTGGGAACCCCACGAATTTATTTATGTTTTGATGATGTTTCTCGAAACCACACTTAACCAGTTTGAAATATTTAAAACCAAGTTATCAATATGATCTTTAAAGGAAAAACTTAACCAATAAAGGAGCAGATCATTTATCTTACGATCTGTATTATTCTTTTAGATTTTTCCTGGACATATTGATCACCAAATTGACAAGTATCATTCATTTGTAGTGACAACTAGTTCATGTTAAGAACAGATCGTTTTCTTAAAGTAAATAACGATCTGTCCTTAATATAATGCAACTCGTTGTCCATCTTATTTTTGTCTTAGTTTTATAGTGTTTCTCTGGAATAGACGTTAACAGATCGTAATTGTAATAAGGTAGTTTGAATTTTCAAACTCATCTATAGAAACGATCTGTCTCTCTAGATTAACATCAGCTACAATGTATAAAGAACAGATGGTTAATAGAACCATCTGTCCTATAGGTCAAGCTGATTCATATAGTGTAAATCTCGTCCAAGACTAAAGCTTTCGGATACTAAGGAGGATAAAGTAGCGGAGGAAAAAGAGATGGATCAGGAACAACCTGCTACTCAGCTGCACAAGACGGTGAATCCATATAAGCTGTCGATTCTTTTTCCAAGCAAGCTAAAAAATGAGAAGATGGAGCGATAGTTTGCAGATTTTTACAAAATATATTCTCAAGTGCACGTGAATCTGCCACTGTTGGATGTCATCCGTAATGTACTAGTGTACCTCAAGTGCTTCAGGGAACTTGCCTCAAAGAAGAGAATATTCACCGACGATGAGTCTGTCATGGTATCTGAGGTAGCAAGCTCCATCATGCAGCAGCCTCTCCTACAAAAGTTGTGAGATCGGGGTAATTTCGTTATCACTATCGCCTTGGAAAATGGTAAGACTGTCAGGTATGCTCGATTTAGGTGTTGGTATCAATCTCATGTCTTACTCAATTTTTAAAGAATTAGAGTTAGGAGAATTGAAACCCACTCGCGTGAGCCTACAGTTAGCTGAACGCTCTGTTAGGTATCCTATAAGAATTATTGAGAATATTCTTGTTAGCATTGGTGGTTCGATTGTGCTTATGGATTTTGTTGTGTTAGAGATAAGTGGTGTGCATGAAAATGGTAGTATCATACTTTGTTGTTAGGGAGACCTTTTATGGCTATTACTAACACCATAATTAACCTTAAAAATGAAAATATTCAAATGTCAGTATTAGGAGAACAATCATTTTCTGAAAAGTTAGAGCTGAAGGAGCTTTCCCATGAAGAGATTCCTTAGGTTTGACTGATCAGATCGATAGCTAGTCTGTCCAAGTAAGATCTCTCTCGTGATAAACACTTAGTAGATAGTAAGAGTGATCTTGTTATCAACAGAGAGTTGTGTGCGGAATATGGTGGACTTAGTATGTACTCTTTATTTGAAAACCTTTAGAAAACTTAACCAAGTAGATTAACATATTGATTAAGAATGCAGATTGAATGCTCGTGCTAGTTAGTGCATAAAGCAACTGAATGTAAAGATGCGTAAAGTAAATAACACAGTTGTTTTTACGTGGTTCGGGAAACCCCCTACGTCCACTGTCCAATACAAACCGGATTAGATATCCACTACTAGGATACTCTCTTCTTTATACTCACTGAGAACAAGCCACAAGTGCCAATCACAACCAGATTAAAACTTATGCACGAATAAGGGTCGTGTCCCTTTACAACTTGCAGTTACAACTATTACAGAATACCTTTACGTTAATCCACTAGAAAACTATTAGCTAGCGAAGATATCCTCCTTCTTCTTCTCGATAAGATAAACTTAAATCGAGTGGTGTGATTTTGATCAAGAATGGCTTAGAGCTCGATCTGGAATGTAGAAATCTCCTCAATGAATGCTTCGATGAGTGAGTTGATTTCTGAGCAGAGTAACAGCTTGCTTGATCGTCAGTATGCTTCGTATATACATTCTCTTCTAGACTTGATTCCAAGATTTTATAGGTGTAGAATTTTGAAATTCTGACCGTTGGGCTTGATTGACTTGTAATTAATGTTGATTTGCCAATCAAGAGATATGAATCCCATAATGTCTTCTCTTGCCTTTTGTGAAAGGTTGACCGAATCCTTGATATATGGAAAACAGATGATGATTGATTCTCTTTCCTTCTTTGCGTTGTTAATTGATCCTCCTTCCATTCTTGATCTCTAATTGATATACATTCCATCATCGTGAGATTTGCTGATGTGGCAATCTGAATGGGATTCCACTAGGTACATCTAGGCATTTTATCTGTATGTCAGATGACTAGTTGATCTGGTCTTGACTGGCTCACTCCATATTGGATGATTTGGCCAACAAATTAACGTCAATCTAGTCAACATCAATGTGCTCCAAACTGTTCCAAAGCATGGCTGCAATCATAGTGAATAATCTCTCAACAACCAGATTGAGTAGTCATCGATCAAATCATCTGATGTTTGTAGGCTCCTGCTGATCTGGTTCTTCGAACATAACATCAGCCAACTTAGATGACTTCTATAGGATATAATTTTTTACATTTTAAGTCATCATCTAACCAGGTTTATAGACTTGTTCTCTATCAGATTCACTTTATAAGATAGTGATCTGTTACAAGTAGAACAGATTAAGCCTAACAAACAAAAACAATTCTAAGTGTGTTTTCGAAAGAACATCGTCAAAACTAAATTTTGTGAAGGGTTCCCAACAATATCGGCCCATCTCATTGAAGCACAACAATCTCAATTGGTAACTGTGTTGAAAAAGCACAAGTTAGCATTTGGAAGGAGTTTGGCGAATATTCGAGGCATCATCCCGGCCATGTGTATGTGTTTAGCCTCTTTTTGGTCGTCTAAACTCGTATTTTTCGTGTCTTTATTCTTATTGTTTCCCACTTTACATAATGTTTTGGCTCGATTTATGTTTAATTTTATGTTTCAAGATCACAAGCCTAAACGAGTAATGAAGTTGGAAAAGAGATGAGAAAAAATCGAGAAGTGACGAAAGAATAAGATGAAGGCCAAGAGCATAAGTCAGCTGTCGCTTAGCCCTAAAAGACCGCTGACTAGGTGGGGTTGTGCCAGACCGAGCCATGGACGAGCCAGGCGCCGAGATAGTGCGAAGCCAGGGCCAGCGACCGCTGACCCCTCAGTGGCTGCTGACCCCAGCGGCTGACTCGGGTTAGCGCTAACCACCTCAGCGGATGGTGCGCGCAGGGAGCGTGGAACGGCCATATGTCAGTGGCCGCTGACCCTTCCTCGTGCCTATAAATATCCGATGTTTTTCTCATTCGTGAAGAATCATTTTTCAGACCTTTTTCGGGTCCTTCTTCCAGACATCTTGCATTCATATTTCGAGCACCTCTCGACCTATTGTTCTAAGGATCGAGACTTTTGATTTCTAGTTAGTCGTTGTTAGTTTTAGTATTGGATTTTGAAGGATAGCCAATTACAACACGCTAGTTCGTAGTTATTTTTCATTCTTCGTTGTGGATTCGAGTTCGTTCCAATATTATAATCAAGTTTCCTTCCGTTTATTATTCTGGGTTCGTTTATTTATTTATACTTTCGTTTTCTTATTTTGTTTACTTGTTCTACGCTCTTTTCGATTTCAAACCCCATAGTACTTTCTATATTCTTTTCAATCCTGATTTCCAAGCTACTTGCATCATTTTTTCACATCTAGTTTTCGTAGTTAGGCAATTTGTTTCTCCGTTTATTTTCATTAGTTTAAGATTTACATTCTTTCGTTATTTATATTTCTCGCCTAATTTTTAAAATCCTCAAACATTCTTTTACTTGATTTCGTTAGTGAACAAAGAGTTAAATTGCCCTGCTAAGTCTTCCTTGAGAATACGACTTGGGTTGGCTTATCATTGCTAGACGACCTCGTTAGATTGCAAGCGACTCTAAATAATTTTGGCGACGTTGCCGGAGAAGGCTTTAGGTAATTTAATTCATTGTTCTTTTTCTTTTATCTTTATTTATTATGTTAACTTCATTCTTCTATATTGTGGTATGTGTGACGTTTTCGTTTAGTATTGTGTATGCAAGGTCTTCGCAGTGCTAAAAACCCTTTGACGCCCTTCATTAACAACATACACCAGAGATGTGAGATTTTAGCCACCCTAGAAGAAGACCTCGAGTGCACTGAAGAATTCTCGCTACCGCAACTATTCGAAGAGATGGCCAAAGAGACCATTGAGGATAGACCGCGCTATATGGACGATTTCACTAGGCCTAAATTCAGCGCTACCACTACTTCAGCCATTGTCCTGTTAACTGCAGTTAGAAATTACGAGTTGAAACCGCACCACCAATCCCTACTACCAACTTACCACGGACTCCCAAGTGAAGATGCTCTGACGTTCATTCGAGAATATTTCACGGTGGTGCAAACTTTTCCACTGCTCTCGCTGATGGAGGACCAACTCAATTTGAAGTGTTTTCCATACACTTTGAAGGATCGGGCCAAATCCTGGTTTTTATCTCTCCCACTCGGATCGCTAACCACTTGAGCATCGGTATGCAAGAAATTCATGTTGATGTACTACCCTCATCATAAAACTCAAGCAGTACGTACTCAAATTATGAATTTCGCGCAAGCCCACGACGAACTATTCCATAAAGCCTGGGAGAGGTTTCAAGAGCAGCTACAACAGTGCCCTCATCATCTAATGGCACCGGAGATGCTATGTCAATTCTTATACGACGGTCTACTTCAGACCACTCAATTCATGGTGGACAACTCTGCGGGAGGAAATATTAGTGTCAAGACAGCGGAGGAGATGAATGAAATATTTGAAACACTTGCGGCGAGTTCCCAGCAGAAATCATCTCGACCTCATCATATGGAAGCAAATGAAATGACCCCTAGCCCCGATGTTGAAAAGAAAATGGTGGAGATGATGTGAGGATGAATCGACTCCCATCACCATCTGTGCAGCAGGTTGCACCTGAGCCATGCAAAATTTGTAGCGACTATGGCCACGTTGTGGAGGGATGTCATCGAATCGGAGAGATGACACCTGAAGGATAAGCTGAAATTTACGATGCACAGAGATTCATGCCTCAGCCTCACCCTCCTCAACAAAATTCATGTTGGAGGAATCAACAAAATCCAGGGTGGAAACCACAAGCTAAAGGGCATGGAGCACAGCACCTCCAAAATTTCTCTAATGGACAACCTCAATTTCAACAGCAAGAGTATTACTCACAACAGCCTCAGTTTTTTGCACCACAACAACAGTTCTATCCCCTAACGATGCAGAAATACCCACATCAACCTATTCCTCCCAAAGATCATTTATTGATGACAGTTTAGCTGTATTTATGCAAGAAAGCAAGAAGGTCCGAGAAGCTCAAGATGCCACAATTAAACGTCTTGAGACAGCTATGGGGCAGATTTCGGGTGCGGTTAATAAGCTAAAATATAGCCAGCAGACGGGGAAGAATCTGAGACAAGGTCAGCAACCCCACCAAGTGCAAGTTGTGTTCGTCCTTAAGAGTGGAAAAGTGGTGGATAACAAGATGGAGATACAACCCAAAATCAAAATTGACAAGGAGAACGGACCACCACCTGAAGTGGAGAAAAAACAGTGCAAATAGGAGCTTCATAAGGCAATCAATCCATATGTCACACTCATTCCTTATCCCAGCTGGTTATGGAATGTGAAAAGCAACCAACAGTTCGCAGATTTATACAAGATGTTATTCAAAGTGAATGTGAATGTTTCCCTCCTCAAAGTGATTAATAATATACCCTCATATGTCAAGTTCTTCAAAGAGCTGATCTCAAAGAAGAAGAAATTCGACGATGAAGAACTAGTTACAGTGTCTGAAGTGATAAGTACTATCATGCAACAATCTTTACCTCCTAAACAACGTGATCCAAGTAGCTTTGTTATTGATATCACCTTAGGAAACTGTAAGGCAACATCTGACATGCTAGACTTAAGAGCTGGAATAAATCTTATGCATTATTCTATTTTAAACAATTAGGATTAGGTAAACTGAAACCAACGCATATGAACCTGCAATTAGCGGATAGATCTGTGAGACACCCTAGAAATAATTGAAGATGTTCTAGTGAAGATTGGTGGTTTGATTGTTCCTGTGGATTTTGTTGTCTTTGAGATAGGAGATGTGCGTGAGAATGGAGTTGAACATACACTACCTCTAGGAAGACCCTTTATGGCTACCACAAATACTATTGTTGATGTTAAAAAGAGTATGATTAAAATGTCTGTCATTGATGAAAAAATATATTTTTCTGCACATGAAAGCCACACCGCACCATCCGCTAGTTTTATTAATAGTCGTTACATAAATACTACTAATTCTTTGGTTGAGAATTCTACTTTGCAGGATTTTAATAGTAAGGAAGTTAGTCAAAGGGAAGGTAAGGACATGCAAAAAAGGGACCGAACAAATAGAATTTTCGAAGGGTGAGCGCGAACCGACGAGAGGCCAGTTCAGCAGGCGCGGGACCTCAACGCCCGCAGATAGTCAGGCGCAGAAAATCACTATAAGGCATAGTCAGCGACCGCTGACTCCTCAGCGGCCGCTGACCCTGCACTAGCGTCAACCCACGCATCACCTCCCACCCAAACCAGTGGTCGCTAACACCACTTTTCAGCCCCGCCTCTTCACTAACCTACACAAATGCCCTCATGCGATCAAACACTAGACTTAGAACACTTCCAAACACAATCAAAGTTCGATGGATCGGCTCACGCATTGTTAAAAAATTCTACCATCAAAGGGTGATACAACATATGCCAAAATGGGAAAGATGTAATTTCGAGTAAATTGACATCGAGTAAAATCATAAATCGAAAATGACTTCATGCCCACGGTTGTGGGGTCAAACCCCAATTTTCACACTCCCTATATTAAGTTGTCTCGTCAAGCTAGTGACTCAAAAGAAGCGCTTCGTGGGAGGCAACCCACGCTATTTCTCATTTTCTTGCTTTATTTCCTTTCATGTGAGTGTGTAATCGGCTAACCTTAATTTTTCCCTTTGCTTTTAGTTTTTTTTTTCATGTTGTTCTTCATTCTATTTTTCACACCGAATGCAGCACTCCAGGGATGTCTTTCTTATCTCTACTCTATAGCTCTTTACTTTCTGCAATGAGAACATTGCTCTATTTTTGTAAGGGATGATGGGTGTCTTTTAAGTGCATGCATTCGTCTTTTATTTTAGTGTCTTGTTTGGTGCAAAATTTTGATTGTTCTTAAGTTACTTGGTCTTGATATCTTGTGGTTAAATCGAGTCGTGACATGTTTTTGTGATATGATATGATCTGAAGGCACTTGATTAATTTCACTTAATTCGTGTTATGAAACGTTAGATGATAGTAGGAGTGTGGAGAACATGTGACCAGATTCTTCCTTGAGAGTACGACTTGGGTTGACTTATCATTGCTA
Organism: Leonotis leonurus; assembly: GCA_026898415.1. Lineage (NCBI taxonomy): Eukaryota > Viridiplantae > Streptophyta > Magnoliopsida > Lamiales > Lamiaceae > Leonotis > Leonotis leonurus. The sequence goes on along the minus strand of JAPKLX010000014.1, from coordinate 70,512 downwards.
GATGACCACGTTAGATTGCGATCGACTCGAAATAATTTTAGTCGAAACACACAAGATACAGCTTGCAAATGATACACTACCCAAGAGGGATGGACAGCAACGGCTAAACCCGGTATTTATGGAGGTCGTGAAGAAAGAAATCCTAAAGTTGTTAGCCGAAAGGATTATTGTTGTGTGAAATGATATAATACACAATTTATAATGCACAAGTGCACACAATCAACAAGTAATAATAGGAAGTATTCCAAGATCGTCTCCACATGGCATGCAAATGTGGTCTTATGCACGTTCAACCAAAAAACAAAATAAAACGACGAGAATTTAAATTAATGTTTTGGAATTTTCACGACAAGAAATTAAATAAACTAAAAAAGAAACAAGAACACACGGAATAAAAATAAACAAATTAAATGGAGATCTGGACTCTAAATTCATACTCCAAGAACTCATATTAAATGAATGAGGAAGGATTTAAAATAGAGACTCGGGTTTAGAATCACTTATGCTTCATTCACGAACTACCAGTATTGCTATAGTATTTCCTCAACAAAATACTACAGTGGTGTGAATCAATAATTGCATACAATTTTTCCAAATCCCTATGACTATATTCGATTACTAAACTATATCTTCATATATCTAGCTCAATAAATCAAATATTCAGTAGTTTAGCACCATTCACACAAGTCACACAAAGTAAACACATTCTTTTGCTATTTAACATATGTATCATTCATGTTTATCCACCAAAATTAACATTTCCAGTATTAAATATGGTTAGGTCCTATTATTAGTTGATCAAGCTAACAAACAAGAGATTAAAGAGACAACCTGAATGAACAGTAGTAGAGAGGAACAGAAATACGAGCTAAAAACGAAATATATTAAAGCATATGTTCATCCAACCCAAGTCTAAAATGTTTAGCTCATAAAGGAAATAAAAACTGAAAATGTCATGGTATTTCTGTTCATCATTCTTAAGCTCAAGTTACATATGATAAAAAGAGGAAATATAGGGTAGATAATCGTTGGAAGTTGATTTCCCAATCTTCGTCCTTCCAATTCTCGTCCTTCTTTCCCAGAGGTGAACTATCTTCTTCTTCCCAGCAGCATTTTCTCCCCAAACACAACTGCTACTCTCTCTCCAGTGACCCAACTGCTCTTTTCTCTCTCTTTCCCCCCTCTAATGTTACGGCTGGTGGTTTCATTTAGCTACTAGGTTACCCAAAATAGATAGTTAAATTCCATAAGTTTCCCTCCAACTAATATTGAATTACAGGTGCACTCCAATTTTGTCTTCTAACTGGAACTTAAGTTGCCATGTTTTTTTACTTAAGTCAATCTAAGTCAAATCTTTCTCTTTAAGTTATGGTACTCGCACAACTACTGCCTTCATATTGCTTCAGTAAAACTCCTACATTAGTCTTTTTCTGCATCAAAAAATTCATTTTAAATTATTTCTCTCGTCCATGACAAACACTCAAATACAACGAAACACACGACTCAAAAACCACAAAATAAGAATGAGACTTAAGAACACCAACAAACTGAGAAGAAAACGAGACACAAAATAAGTCTTTTACAAGAGTTATCAATTATCTATCCGATTGCTAACAGTGAGTGGGTTAGCCCAGTCCACGTCGTGCCCAAGAAGGGAGGCATCACAGTGACTCTCAATGAGAAGAAGGATTTGGTTCCTACCAGGCCTGTCACCGGATGGAGGATGTGTATCGACTATAGGAAGCTCAATGCGGCCACAAAAAAAAGGATTATTGTCCTCTTCCTTTCATTGATCAGATTTTAGATAAACTTGATGGTAATGACTTCTTTTATTTTCTTGATGGTTTGTCAAGTTATTATCAGATGGCCATTGTCCCGGAGGATCAGACAAAGACTGCTTTCACTAGCCTATTTTCGACTTATGTTTTCTGAAGAATGTCATTTGGACTCTGCAATGCACCAGGTACTTTCCAGAGGTGTATGATGTCTATCTTTTCTGACATGATTAGTGTTTTCGTTGAAATCTTTATGGATGATTTTTTAATTTTTGGATCTTCTTTTGATGATTGCTTAGAAAAGATTGATCGTGTGCTTAATCGTTTTGTTAAAAATTATCTCACATTAAGTTGGGGAAAGAGTCACTTTATGGTCCGAAGTGGTATTTTTCTAGGGCATGTTGTGTCGAGTAAAGGGATAGAGGTCGATAAAGCTAAGGTAGAAGTGATTGAAAAACTGCCTCCGCCAAATGATGTTAAGGGAATTAGGACTTTTTTGGGTCATGCTGGTTTTTATTGAAGATTTATAAGAGACTTTTCTAAAATCTGTCAACCCCTCTGTCGATTGCTTGCTCAGGATACTCCTTATAATTTTGATATTGATTGCCTTATCGCTTTTAATAGCCTGAAAGAGAAATTGAGTAATGCACCTATTATTGTCGGTCCTAATTGGTCTTTCCTTATTAAAGTCACGTGTGATGCGTCGAACTTTGCAGTGGGAGTCGTTTTAGGTCAACACATTGATAATATGTTGTGTGTCATTTACTATGCTAGTTCTACTCTAAATCTAGCTAAAGTTAATCACACTACTATTGAAAAAAGAAATGTTTGATGTAGTTTTTTCTCTTGATAAATTCCGTGCTTATATTATTGGCTCTAGAGTGATTATTCATAGTGATCATGCTGCATTGCGTTATCTGTTGACTAAACCCCAAACCAAGCCTAGGGTCATTCGTTGGGTGCTCTTTTTGCATGAATTTTACATAGGGATCCGTGATAGGAAAGGTAGTGAAAATGTCGTTGCTGATCATCTTTCCCGTTTAGAAAATTTTGTTTTCCAATCTCCCTATGTCATCATAACCGAATATTTTCCCTACGAACATGCCTATAATGTCTCTCATGTGCCTTGATTTGCTGACAATGTTAATTATTTAGCTTGCTGTGAAATAAGGTCTGACCTCACTTTCCAAGAAAAGAAGCGTTTTCTACATGCACGGCAGTACTTTTGGGAAAATCCCTATCTTTTCAAACTATGGAAAGATGAGGTGATTCAAAGATGAGTCGCAGAGGAAAAGCAATCTAAGGTGTTGGAGATGTGCCACCAAGCACATTGCGATGGTATTTTGGAGGTCAAAAGACGGCTCATAAAGTCCTCCAGTCAGGTTTGTTTTGGCCATCGTTATTTAAGAATGCTCATGCGTTTTATCTCTCTTGTGATAGATACCAACGAGTTGGCTCGATTGGTCATAGGAACGAAATGCCTCTTAATAATGTGCTTGTAGTTGAAATTTTAGATTTATGGGGTATAGATTTTATGGGCCTTTTTTCAAAGTCACATGGGTATGAATATATCATACTTGCCATTGATTATGTGTCCAAGTGGGTTGAATCTATCCCCACTCGGCTTACGTTGTGCTTAATTTTTTGCAGGAAAATATTCTATGCAGGTTTCGTTTTCCATGTGCAATCATCAATGATGGTGGATTTTGCACAGTTGAAATCACGATGGAGTGGACCTTTTATTGTCAAGGACGTGAAGTTGTTATACAAGGACAAGGTGAAAGCTTTACATGGCAAATGGATTTTGCACAGATCTTCGACATGGAATGAAGGTGTTGTTATTCAACTCCCACTTGAAACTTTTTCCCGAGAAGTTGAAATCACGATGGAGTGGACCTTTTATTGTCAAGGACGTGAAGCCACATGAGTCGGTAGAGCTCGCTAAAGAAGGCTCCGATGACTCCTTCGTAGTGAATGGACATTGAGTGAAATTGATAGCGAGCAGCCTGAGAAGGAGCCGGCTGTGGTGGAGGTTGCGGAGCCGAGGTCCTTGTTGGTTTATCGTCGGCGGGGTCGGGCTTGAGCCCACGTTCGTGGGCTGATTTCAATTATGTTATTTAGTTCTATTTTCTGATAAGAGACTTTATTACTTTTTTAGTTGTTTATTTTCATTAGTTTGGGCTTAGAAATAGTATTGGGCTATCATAGCCCAATCTAGATTTAATTAAGGTTTTATTCTATTTAAAGGTAATTCAGGGGCAGTGGTATTTTCTAAAATTGATTTGCGAGCCGGTTATCATCAGATTAGAGTGGCAGGCCCGGATATTCATAAAACAGCATTCCGAACCCACAGCAGACACTATGAGTTTTTGGTCATGCCGTTTGGCCTTACCAACGCTCCAGCTACTTTTCAATCGGCAATGAATGATTTGTTTCGTCCCTTTTTGCACAAATTTATTCTGGTTTTCTTTGATGACATTCTGGTGTATAGTAAAACATGGGACGAGCATTGGTCTCACTTATCGCAGACGCTACAGATACTACAGAATCATCACTTTAAAGCTAATTTCAAGAAAAGTGCTTTTGGATGCTTGAAAGTTGAGTATTTGGGGCATATCATCTCGGCGGCAGGAGTGACAATGGATCATAGTAAAGTGAACGTTGTGATTGACTGGCCGAGACCCAAGTCTGTGCGTGAGGTGCGCGGATTTCTAGGGCTCACCGGCTACTACCGCAGGTTTGTGCGGGAGTACGGGTTAATTGCACAACCTTTGACAGCACTACTCAAGAAATCAATACCGGCGACATTTCAATGGCCTCTGGAGGTCGAGGCTGTGTTTGTGCGTCTGAAAAAGGCGTTGACCGAGGCTCCTGTACTCGCGATGCCTCAGTTTGATCGGTCGTTTGTGGTGGAGTGTGATGCTTCAGGATATGGAATAAGGGCAGTCCTGATGCAGGATCGACGCCCGGTGGCTTATTTTAGTAAATCTTTGGGGATCGCACTCTGACTAAATCTGCCTACAAGCGGGGAAATGATGGGGTTGGCTCTCGCTGTCCAGCACAGGAGGCCGTATCTGATTGGCCGAAAGTTCGTTATGAGAACAGACCATAAGAGTCTCAAGCACCTTCTATCTCAGAAAATCGTGACTCCATCACAGCAGTCGTGGGTGGCAAAACTCTTAGGTTGCGATTTTTCTATAGAATACAAGACGGGAGCATCAAATGCCGCCGCTGATGCACTGTCTAGGCGTGGAGAGGGATTGGAACTGGCAGCTTTAAGCACGCCAAAATGGTCAGAGTTAGAAGAAGTTCAAGTGGAACAGCAAGGAGACCCCACAGTTCGCGGCATTATTGCAGAAATTAAGGCTGCTCCAGACAGCCATCCAGGTTTCGAAGTGATCAAAGGGCGGCTATATTTCCGAGGAAGGTTAGTGTTGCCGGTGAATTCTAAGTGGATTCCGCTGCTCCTAAAGGAGTTTCATGACACTCCTACCGGGGGCCATGCAGGTGCCTTGCGCACTTACAGGCATTTGGCGGCGAACGTTTATTGGAAGGGGATGTTTCGGGTTGTTCAGAAATATGTGGCTGAGTGTCTCACTTGTCAGAAGGCGAAGTATCAAATGCTTACTCCGACAGGATTACTTCAGCCACTACCAATCCCTGAGTTTGTGTGGGAAGATATCTCTATGGATTTTATAACTTGCTTGCCGAAATCCAGGGGCTACTCTTCAATCTTAGTAGTGGTCGATTGCCTATCCAAGTATGGACACTTTCTTGCCCTGAAACCCCCTATCACTGCTCGTTCGGTGGCTGAGGTTTTTACACGGGAAGTGGTTCGATTGCATGGGGTGCCGCGATCAATTGTGAGTGACCGTGATTCGATCTTTATGAGCACATTTTGGCGCGAACTATTCGCTAAATCAGGCACTACCCTGAAGTTTAGTTCAGCAAATCATCCAGAGACTGACGAACAAACTGAAGTGTTGAATAGAGTTTTGGAATCATATCTGCGGTGTTTTACCTGTGAGCAACCGAAGCAGTGGTTGAGGTGGTTACCATGGGCGGAGTATTGGTATAACACCACTTTTCAGACGGCTGCCAAGATGACACCGTTTGAGGTGGTATATGGGAGAAAGCCGCCTTCCATCCACAGGTACCTGCCAGGGGAGTGTCGCGTTGCTGCAGTGGCAGAGGTGTTAGGCAGTCGGGATGGCATGCTCCGTCGCCTGCGTCAAAATCTTGAGGTGGCGCAACAACGGATGGTGAAGCAAGCCAACAAGCACCGTCGGGACTTGGAGTTTCAGGTGGGGGATAAAGCCTTTCTAAAAGTGCGGCCGTTTCGGCAGGCCTCCGTGGGCAGGCAGCCTCATCACAAGCTCTCAGCAAAGTTCTATTGTCCATTTTTGGTGGATGGCCGAGTTGGACCGTCAGCTTACCGCCTCACTCTTCCAGAGACAAGCAGGATCCACCCTGTTTTTCATGTTTCCCAGCTACGTCGTGTGGTGGGTGATCATCCGGTCGAGGCACAACTACCGCCCTCCTTGGAGATTCCGATGGGGCCTGTGTTCGAGCCTGAAGAAGTTCTGGCAGCCCGCACTGTGGCGGAAGATGGGGCAGACGAGGAGCAGGTGTTGGTTCAGTGGGTTGGACAATCAGAGGATGATGCGACGTGGGTTGGTGTGGAGGAGTTTTGGCGCCAGTTTCCAGACTTCAACCTTGCGGACAAGGTTGTTTCGAAGGGAGATGGAGTTGATAGCGAGCAGCCTGAGAAGGAGCCGGCTGTGGTGGAGGTTGCGGAGCCGAGGTCCTTGTTGGTTTATCGTCGGCGGGGTCGGGCTTGAGCCCACGTTCGTGGGCTGATTCCAATTATGTTATTTAGTTCTATTTTCTGATAAGAGACTTTATTACTTTTTTAGTTGTTTATTTTCCTTAGTTTGGGCTTAGAAATAGTATTGGGCTATCATAGCCCAATCTATATTTAATTAAGGTTTTATTCTATTTAAAGGTCATTAGGGTTTGTAATTGAGTTATCAAAATATTAATTGAGATTTGGGAGCCTGGAGGCTAGGCACGCAGCTTTGATGTCTGTGTGAGAAGCTTTCTCTTTTCCGTTACACATTAGAAATCATCGTTGAAGGTTGGCCGACTAACTCCAAAGTGGAATCCACACCTGTTGAACATCCACCGTCCAATTGAGCACTTTTCTTCAAGCTAATGACGTTAAACAAGCACTTCGTGGGAGGAAACCCACTTTTTGTTTTATTTCCTTTTGTGTCATTGCTTTATTTTGTTATTTGTTTCGTGATTGGTTTCAATCTTGCTTCGTAAAATACTTTGATCGCAATTGATTTGTATTTTTCTAGTGTGGTGTAGGTGAATGGTTGTTATCGCATATCATATTCATCCCTCGAACAAAACGTAGGGATAGCGATAGCTAGCCCCCAGCAAGCGCAACCCCAACATTCTGTCAAATTCATCGAAAGTAAGGGTAACGACCGCTACCACCCCCCCCCCTCCCCGCCCCAAGCGGTCGCTACTTAGTGTTTTGCTCACTCACACTGAACGCAGGTCGCTAGCCCCCAGCGAGCGCTACCCCAACGTTTTGCCAGAATTCTCCGAAAGCAGGGGTAGCGATCGCTACCTCCCTCCCAGCTGCCGCTACCTTAGCGAAAACCCTAGATCCCCTTTTCCTTCATTTGCAGCCGACCAACCTTAGCTATTCTTCATTCTCTTTTCAATTTCCTCCAAAAAATTCTCTTCTCCCTTCTCTTTTATTTGCAATCGACCAACCTTCCTCCACATCTCTTCTCTCACCCATCCACCACAGCCTGCACCCACCCCAGCGCCACCCACACCAATCTTCTTCTATCTTCAGCGCTCACCATCACCTAGCGCCCCCCTCACTCCTTCCTTTATCTCCACTAATCTTCCTTCCCTTTCCTCTCCACCGCCACCCACCATCGCCATCCAGCACCACCATCCACCACCACAGCAACGCCGCCGACCATCGTCAGTCGCCGTCGACCACCACCATCCGCAGCCTCCGGTCACCTCCACCCCCGGTAACCTCTTTTCCACCTTCTTTTCTCCACCATGATGCAAACGAAGAACTGAGCCAGAGAGCACGGCGCAAGTATCTCCCAACCATAGAACGAGGAACCTGAGGACCTCTGGGAGGAGTGTAATTGTCCATTCCTTATCCGCACCGACTTGGAGGGCCGCTTCTACGAGCGTTGGACTCGGTTTGAGGTTACTCCCCCTCACACTCTCGATTGGAACTTACTTCATAATTTATGTTGTACTAATGATATTGAACGTTGTTTAGATGTTTTAGGATTGAAGAAATATGCTAAAATGTCAAATAAGTATTCTAAGGTACTTACACATGAATGTTTATCCACCTTTGATATGCCGGCGGATATTAATTGTTGTCAATTTTGTTTACCTGAAGTGCCTTGTAGGTTGTCTGTGTCGCAATTGTGCAGGATTATTGGTTTTCACGGCAAGAATGTCGGTGATCAGACTCCGTCTTCACAGTTCAACCCAAATGAGGCTTGGAATGTATTAACGGGATTTCACAATTGGCAATCTAGGGAGATGCCGACTGGATTCTCCATAAGTTCCTTGCTTATGTCATCACGGGCAAGGAACAGGGGAACAAGGTGAATCACGTGGAGTTTTACCTCCTCCACTATGCGACAAGGGGCATCCGAGTGTGTGCCGACAATTATATTCTATCCACATTCAAGAATATGTTGGCCACCTCTTTGTACCATGCCACCCTCCCCTTGGTCATCTCGGTGATTGGCCGACATTTTGACGTTTTCGACCTGGAGAACCTTGAGTTGTCCGACATCATCTACTGCACTCGCATCGACCTCAGCAAGCTCAAGAAGACCCGGATCATCACGACGGATTACCGTTGGCAACCGTCCATGACTAACAAGTGTGTCACCAATCATGTCAACGAGTTGGCCGCTGCTGCAGCTAATCCTCTCCCTGCCTCGGATGAATTGGAGGTGTTTGAAGATGAGGAGTATGAGGATGCTCATATTCCTGATGCATTCACTACCGGCTCTTCCTCCGGCTCGCACCCCCATGATCTCGATTTATCCTCCACGGGCAATCTTGATCAGCTCACTACCAAATTCCAGGTCTTACTCACTGATTTCGGTGAATTCTGAAACGATTTTGAGGCCTTATGCCAGGTCTTTGGAACATTCCAGCAAGACTTTGATACATTTGTTGACGAGGCACATACCTTCTACCAAGACTTTGGGGAGTACCGCACGACCATAACCCAGAGCGAGGAGCGGATTGAGCAGTGAGTGACGGCCACTCATGATCTCCTCACTGATCAAGCCCGGTTATGACAGTTGTCTCAAGAACAGTCTGCCCTGAAATACCAGCAAATCATGGAGAACAACAGGCGGGTAGCAAAGCTGAACGAGCAATTTTCCAACTGGGCCCTCTCTGATCCTCCTCCACCACCAGATCAAGAGTGACTTGTCACTACTGCTAGTACATATTTCTTTATTTTGTGTGTGTCATAGGTAGAATTGAATATGTTTTATGTTATTTTGCTTGGTTTGGTTTCCTTTTGTTTTTCTTGCAGTTGTCTTTGAACTTGTTTCTGATCAGCACCATCTCTCGCCGCTTATTCCCCTTTTTCAGGTAGTTCTTTTCCCTCTCTTTCTATTCCTTAGAAATGAGGACATTGCTTATCTTTTTCGTTGGGGGGGGGGGAGGGGTTTGCATGCAAATTCATATATTTGTGCGGCGTGATTTATGGCTTTGTGTGTGAGCTAATTTCCTTATTTGATCATTTTGTAGTTCTAGCTCTTCAATGATTAGTGGATTGATTTTGACCGAAACTTGTTTTTATTATGCACCGATATGACTTGAAGTTGTGTTTTCTTTAATTGGGTGATTAGTTATTACACTTGATCATTGTTGTCTATGGGGCACCTCTGTGTGATTGATTGGCGTGACGACTCGAGCATGGTTGATTTGGGTATAAAACTTCTTGACATGTTAGTTCTTGTTTTCTATTGTTCGTTATGTGTTAAAGATTGGGTTGAGAGGCCTCTGCTCCTCTGGAAACCACGAGGATGGGAAACCACACGAGAACACTTTAGATAACCTCTAAATGTTTTCATCTCCTGAATATTGATCATATATCCCACTCTTTCATACTCTTGGCTCGAATGGCCATTAATTGAATTGTGTTTAATGTTGCCTTAAAGGTGATAAGGAACTCTACCACTCTTCCTCATAGAAATCAAAACAATCTTATGTTATAGGAATGGGTATGGGAAATCACACTAGGATACTATGTTAATGCCGACGATCACACCTAGTGAACATTGTTCCATCTATCACCATCTTATTGCGATTTGATATATATAAAAAGAGAGAGAGAGAGAGAGAATAGAAGAGATAACAAGTCTAGCTTTTGAGTTGTTGAAAACTCATATCATCACATGTTTTGAGGTTTGAACAGATTGAGATTGCAATGTGAGGGAAACATGTAGTAGGGATTAATGTGATAGTCTTTTGATCTCGTTTGAAGCATTCACTGTGAATATAATGTGGTTGCATGGTTGAACTCCTTTCACGGTTGAAATCCTTGTATTATTTTGGAGTTGAGATTTGCTTGAGGACAGACAAGGTGTTGTGTGTGTGGAATTGTTTAGTCCATTTTCGATCTCGTTTCTCTTGCATTTTGGATTGTTAATGTTTTACTTTTAGTTACTTCTCATCTTTGTTGTTCCATTTTATCATCTCGTTGTCATATTTCATATTGTAGGTCAAGAGGCGAGACAAAAAGGGAGTTATTAAGGATGGAGAAGAGAAACGAGACCGAATTGCACGAAAAGGAGAGCTAGGCAACACACCAGGGTAGCGTTCGCTAGCCCTTGGCTGCCGCTAGCCCTCCAGAAGCAAGAATTGGACAGAATGCATAGCTAGTGACCGTTGGGACCTAGCGGCCGCTATCTTGCTCAGATAAGTCCTCTCAATAACGTTGGGCTAGCGATCACTGGCCCCTAGTGACCGTTAGCCCCAACAACTACCGCACCAGGTACGCTACCCCCTAGTGAGCGCTAGCTAAGCGAGCTTTCCCACTATTTAAAGACTCGAACGTGACATTTCGCCACAAGTTGATTTCTAAGGTTTGAAGTAAGAAAGAAAACATTTTTTAGATAGTTTTATTTGATTCGTATTCCTACTTTAATATTTTCATTGTGGATTCGACTTTGATTCTACCAGGAGACTATTTCCATTTATTGCATCGCTCGTTGTTTAAATTGTGAGTTCTTCTTGCTTTTCAATTTCTTTATTGTTTTTACTTTCTTGTCTCTTGATCGATCATGCTTGAACTATTAATCCAATTATTATTAATTCATGTTAATCAAGCAATAGAAACATGTCAATATTTATTTTCATTCAATTCGCATTCTTAGACCTAGGGTTTAATTGCTTTCTTAATTTTTGTCTAGTTAAATTGTCTTTCGATTCCTTTAAATTCTCATGCCTAGGAAATTAATAGATTTAGAGGATGGTTACGTAGGAATGATATTTAATTAGTGGGAATGGAATTAACTTTGAAATGGAATGAAGATGGGAAAGAAATGAACTAATTCATTTCATTCCAATGGTTGGTATTATTCTCAAGGAAATGAATGGAAAATATTTTTTTAATTAAATTGTATTATTATAATAAAATGATTAAATTTGTCTGAATTCCAAAAATCAAGTTCGAATTCGGCCAAATATAAAAATCGAGCTCAAGTTCAGTTCGTTTATTATTCAATTTAATAGTGAATTCGAATTCGAACTCGACTCGAGTTCATTAAATGTTGAGTTTGTACTCGTTAAAAATCATGTTTATTAAAATTATTTATTATTATATATATTTTATATTATTTGACTAGTTCGTATATAAGTTTGCAAACTATTCGAAACTCAGCAGATTAAAATTATATTCGAACATATTCGTGAAATTTTCTAACTAAATATCATTAGTTATGAAAAATAATTTTAGTTATTACCATTATTCATTGGTTGTGAAAAAAAAACTAATTAAAAATTATATTGGTCGGTTTTCATCATTTGACCCAATAAACCAAGATCGGTCCGGTCAGCCCGACTCGACCTAGCCCGCATGAAATTTCCAAAAAATAAATAAATTAATAAGTCATTTCTATAAAATAAATAACAATTATTTTGTCAAAAGTCAAAATAAACTTCATTCCTAATTGGGAATAGTTAATACCAATGGTAGTAGAATGAATGATTAATCCTATATTTAAGGGTTTAGGGAATAGTTAATACCAATGGTAGTAGAATGAATGATTAATCCTATATTTAAGGGTTTAGTGATTCCCGAAGGAATGATCATTCCAGATTATAATTCTATATCAACCATGGGATAAGTAATGAAAATAGGAATGTTCATTCCATTCCTGGACCATTACAATATATCAACCATCCCCTTAAAATCACATTACAATTAGTGTTTAGGATCAGGTTGTCGGCTCGTCTCGTATACACCCCTAATTCCACATAATAAACGCTAGCTACCTCACAAAGAATTTTAATGATCTCGAACAATCTTGTATAATTACTTTTTAAATTGCAAAAGGTGTTAGTTAAATTTAATTTAAAACCGTATTCGGAATTGCATCAAATCTAATCTAAATATTAAATTAAATGAAATCCTGTTATGGCCGACGATAACTCTTTAAGGCATCGAGCACAATAGCGATTGAGATTTAGTATGAAACCACAACCACAATGAGACGTAAACAGAGAAAATTATATTGATAGATGATTTATAGAAACAAATCAGTTTTACAATTGAGATATTCCCCTATGTCTTCACCATTATCTTCCACTTATAGATCTATGCCTAACTGCTCCTAATAGCTCCTAATCCTCTCCTAACAACCACTAGTAACTGCTTTGCTTTTAACAAGATAACTTTGCCTTCTCATTCATGAGAAATCCAAATTCTCTCCTAATCCTAGGTGCAGTTCTTGAGTCGGATCCAACCTGATTTGGATGCACCATGCATACAGCTAGTTAGTTAGTTGCCTGCTGTTGTTCCACTCCTTGGACTAAATTAAATTGCAATTCATCATCCCTGTTTAATTTTAATAGGATCTCATCACCATCACCATCTTCATCCAAAGAAAAAGAGTTTGCAATTCGTCAATCCTAACGACAAACAAAACTCAAATTTTTATAATATCACCTTAATAATCACATCCCCTTCTGTGTTTGATAGATCTCCTTCCAAAGAGTAATGGATTGTTTTTATGATTTCCTTTGGGTGGCCCACCTTTCATTGCCATATTCTGCATGCATGCTTTATTGTTCATCTTCCAAGTTCCATCTGTAACAAAAATTAACCTTCATTCCTGTTAGTACTTTCATTTAGTTTCAATAAAAGAAACAACTAATAATGCTATTTCTAGAATCTTATTCTTGAGTGAAAGTGAACATTATTTTCAAATTGATCGGTTTATAGAATAACATGTCAGAATTGAGAACACAATACCTTCAGTGTTCTTCCCAAATCCCAAGTCTTCAAGGTTGGAGGATTTAAATCCTAGGAACTCCACACACCATCATCATCAAATATGGATAAAGCAAAATATCCTCGATTATAACAATGCACTGCATCATTTCTGAATGTAAATTCTTTTGTGGTGCAATGGTAGAGGTCAGGGTTATTTCAAGGTGCCTATTTACGAAGGCATGCCCAGGGTGTCCAAGTAACTCTTCTTAAGCTTTGTTGTCCACAAAATAGCAGCCTGTCATACATTTCTTCCTAAATAAAGCTATACCTCTAGCAAGACAACCAACAGCATAAGGCTGAGCTAAAGTTTCAAGACAATACCTACCTCCCACCATTTCGGTCGCCCAAAACTGTATTATCCAATAATCTTTCTTCCCACCATGATAAGCTATGATGCTCTTTATAAACTGTCTGTTGTATCTTTGCCTCCAATGATACTGTCAAAAGTAATGAGTTACTTTTAACATAATTTGAAGATATATTTTCTCCAGCTGGACAGCAAAAAAACCCATCCTCTGCAATTACTCATAGTAGAGGAGGGTCGTTGGCAACATAAGTCAATCGTTGTGAAGTCGGACTCCGAAAGGTTTTCCTTGCATGATTCATCACATGTAAACAGTAAACTATGAATTGATTCACATTGAATTGCATAAAGTTGTGTTGATTGAACCGGGAATCTCCCCACAGGCTTAAAGCTTTTGAGACTCATCTCCATTATCTTCATCAATAGCAAGCGCAGAGCAGAATAAGCACATGCATCGCATAATTTTGGCTGAAGAAAATAAAACTGAATGAGGTGCACCTAGTTGCTAGAGTTCTTGCTTTACCGAGAAATTGCAATAGAATGGGATGTGATTCTAGACTTCCGGGCATACTGCTAAGTGCACTGATGGATACCTAGATATACTGACATCACATAAATTTGAAACCAATCACCTCATATCTATCTACCTAGATTATGAAATACCACAAACCTTAAGATACTGAGACATATCATGATCAGTCATTTCAACAAAATTGACCATCTTGTGTTGAGAATCCATAAAAGATTCTAATTCAAGCAGCGAAAGCTGGTGTTGATGTTAGCACACTGGTTGCAAGGGACTTTAAACTTGTGCCAGATATAGTTGCGGCACTGTCGCCATAACCAATTCAAGAATCTCAGTGATTTCACTCTCAGGCTCGGGTTCCTGCTCATTGTATTTTCCTGAATTGACATATTAATGGAACAAAAACCATAGATACAAAAATACAGAAGTTTAAACAAGACTAATTACTATCAATGTATGTGATATAATGGCATATGCATACCATTTTTTATGTGAAATTCCTACTTAATTCGAAGTGTGAGTGGACCTCAACCCTGCAATCTGAATGTAGTAGTGAGATGCCACTAGTATGAATAACATGCTATATACAAATATATGCATAGCAGGATATATTTTTGAGAACAATTACCTGCAGTGCTACATCCAATGTGGAAAGTGAGAAACTGTCCATTAAAAAGAATGTGACATGAACTCCAACACGCCATAGCATTAATTTGTATAGAAGTGAAATAGAGGGAGTGCCATGTAACCTCTAAGGCCGCAACACGCAGCATTATCACACATAGGGTATTCATCAGTAGAGTAGAGCCTCAAATCCTGTGTGGATTCAGGATACGCCTTCAATGAGCTTTATCACCATTTGCTCCTTCAACATACACATGATCCACACACATCTTCCTATACCAACACAGACCCTTTCTGAGACTGCCCACACAGAAAGGGTGGTTAAGGTGGAGAGATAATGATGTCTGCCCTCCATTCTTACTGTTCCTCATAACTGTAACATATAATCATAGCTGCCACAACAGAGATCGTGGGTTGAGATGGAGCAGAGCCACGATTTGGTGTGGATAATGGTGCTTCTGATGTTTATTGTATATAACTCATGCCCATATGGCCATATCTTTCATGATGGCTAATAGGTCAACTCGTCTTCTTCGTCCAATTGGTGTTTGAATTCATCACACAGTGAAGAATACTCATCATCCCAACCTTCTGCGCCTCTTACGATTGACAACAGATTTTCCTCATGTTCCCGATTCATCATTAATTGCTATGCACACAGTACACATTAAAAGTATTTTGCTACACAACTAACTCAATTAAGACCTCAAAAGGAATGTGACTATTGGGGGCTTCTGGGGTTAAGCAATAATGAAGACTACTAAGAAAATAGAACATTGCTTCATCTTATTAGTTTATAGGTTAGATGTGTATTGAGCCATCACATGTGCACTTGCAAGGAACAAGAAGATATATTAAAATATTAATTGGTTCTGCGCCAACCCACCATTTGTGAGAGCTTGTATTTAGATAAATATATTTTGAAAGTGAAGATAAAATATTTTGTCAAATAATTGTCTGACCTTGACAAAATGAAAAGATATAGCCAATAAAATAAAGATGTAGTACTTTAAAACTTAATAAATTCGTATATTGTTAGATTTTATCTTATATATGAATTATCTATATAATATTAAAATTTTAAACCAGACAGAATACTTGTGCAAACATATATCGAATGTAATAACATCCTACTCACTGCTGTCATCAAGCCAAAACAAATCATCCAAGTCTATAGAAAGACTTGTCACTCGATAACTCTAGTATCAGTGGGACATAACAGATGGAGTGCTTCCAAAGTCATGAAAATCCATGAACATCTTTCTACGAACTTAATTAGAATTCAAAACAACTAGATAAAGGAATGGGTTTCTTGTAATTGTTAGAAAACAACTAAAAGAGTTAGAAAAGTAAAACTAGAAATACATTTTTTAGTAATCAGAGATGTAAATTAAAGATAACAATAACATTGCATTTCATGTTCCCATTCATTACATCTCAAGCCACCATTTCAATTCAATGTAACAGCGTGCAAATAAACTCTTGAAAGATTACCACTATGTTCAAACAAAATTTAAGCATAACTAACAAAACAAGCCGCTCAAGTATCACAAGCTTGAGCTCATCTTAAGATCGATCTGAGCTTTGTCTTTGGACTCGAGTTCGTCTTAGCACGTAATATTCAAGTCAAGTTTGGTTAGAGTTCAGTCATCTCAAACACTGCTCATTTTCATCTCACAAAATTTCACTCATTTAACCTGAGATCGGCTAGTAATATAATGGTTTAAACATTGAAGTTCGAATTCGCCCAAAAAAGGTTGCTTTATTGAATATGATATCATATACTCCCTTCGTCTAAAAATGCTTTTAACAACTTCACCCGCCATATGTTTTAATGTAGTGTTTTGACTTTGTGTGGTAAAGTATAGTAAGTGGAGTCTATGTCCCACTTGTTTTTATTTTTTAATTGATGTGTGCGTATTAAGTGGAGTTTGAGTCTCACATAATTTATAATTTTTAATTAATTGCGTGTAGTGAATGAGGTGGGTCCATTTACTATAAATGGAAAGTTTCTAGTGTTAAAAACATTAGTGGACAGACCAAAAAAGAAATATGTTAAAAACATTAGTGGACGGAAAGAATATATATAAGTGCTTCTTTATGTTACTATCTCATTGCATATATACGATTCAATCTGTGAATGATTTTAGTTAATTATCTAGTATATATATATCTTAACCATGGTATAAAATTATTACAATAAAAATATATTTTTAAGATTAGTTCGACATGTTCCCTCATTAAGGTTCAAGCTCAAACGTTTTCATGAGCCTACTGAGCCGCACTTAGTCTTGCTCGAGTTCTACTCATTTTCTGAACGAATATTGAACAAACTTTTCTAAATCTAAGCTCCAAATAGTTTACAAATAGTTTGGCTTGTGTGCTTCCCTAGCACAAGATTCTAACATATTTGCATTTGGCCTCTACCAAAACACATACTAGCAAGTAGCAACAAGTGAATAACGTTAACTTAAAATAAAAAACTAACTGCAGTAAGTCATTCTCAAAAACAAAAGAAACACTACAATTTTGATCTCATAGCTATCAAGTGTACTTAGCCAGCCAAATGTAACTTCAAATCGCAGGTAGCAACTCCCAACAATCCCATTTTCACTCTTAGACCAATCAAGTGTAGTTAGGATTAACTATTTCCTATATAACTTTAAAGTGTAAGGCACCTCTCATTCAAGCAATTTTACATCAATGCGTGAGCAATCAATTAAATATCCACGAGAAAGCAAGAATGGCGAGAATGATGCAAAATAGGCTAATTATATTACCTGAAATTTGAGAAAAAAACATAAGTGGAGGGGTACCGAAGCTCAAGTGCAGATAGGGCAATGCACCAACCCATTCTCATTACAATTGCTACATCTAAGAATCACAGTCCTACTAGAATTTCCTTGCTCCACATCTTCCTCCCCTGCAGCAACCACCTTACAACTCCCATTGCACGAAGAACAAGGCAAGAACCTCGCGCCCCCGCAGCCCTCGCAGACATAGCCTTCTTTCACTCTCGGCATCCCCTGCAGTAGCTCCTCTAGGAGACCCTCCTCCACCATCCTTGCAACCTCCTCTGCTCCGCCTACGTAACGCCCCTTTACAAACAGTCGAGGCGGGATTGACTCTTCGCGCTCTCTTCCGCTCATCAGCTCCCTCAGCTCCTCCTTAAACCCTTTATCCATGGAGATATCTCTCTCGCACACCAGCACCCTCTGCCCCTCCAACGCCGATCGAACCGCATTGCAGTCGTCGAAGGTTTTCCTCACTCCCCTCAATGTGGTCGTGTAAATCACCACCTTGTTCTCCCCATTCGGGGGAAGAATCGCTTCATAGCGATCGATCAAATCCAAACCTAACTTTTTTCCCAAATCGTTACCCTCATCCGGCGAGCGAGTAACCCTAACATTAGGGCAGGCATTCTCCTCAACGGGAGACGAACTCACGGTCTGTTTCAAATTGGAGCGAGGAAATGGCGGTTGAGAGAAGATGGGGGCGTGATCGGCGTCGAGGCCGGACATGAGGTCCCATGAGTTGATGCTCTCGTATCTGAGGGAGCGAGGCTCGGAGGACAAGGGGCTGGGGAAGAGAGAGCCGAGGGTGATTCGCGGAGGGCGAGGCGGCGGAGGGGCGGTGGTGGTGGTCGGCGGTGGCGGAGGGTCGAGCGTTAGCAAGCCGTAGGTGGTGGAGGTGAGGGAGACAATGTGGTGGCTGAAGGCGGTGGAGCCCCCGATTTGGGAGAACTCTTCTTCCTGGCTGAGCAGCGTGGAGGAAACACAGCCCATGGTTGATTACTCTTCGTCTGGTTCTTGGTTGAGATGAGTGTGTATGGGAGAAAGGGGGAGAGAGAGAGAGAAGAGTGTTGAATGATTCAATTTGAAATGGGATTGGGGTTTTTTGGGGGAGAGTGATTTTAGCGGTTAAAATATTTACTTTAATTTGAAAATGGAGGTTGATTTTACTGTATTTTGTCTTGTGCACTGCGCAGACTGTGCTTGGGGAAGATGAAGACTTGCCACGAATATGATGCCGCCATTATTAAATGCTTCCACACCGCCACGTCACGTCACGTGGGTATTATTATGCAACAGCAACTGGCTCCTCATTTTCTGCCTAATTCCGCCATACCACTCAACTTTACTTCTATCTATCAATTCAATTCAATATTCAACTATCAACTTCTTCCTAAATCTTTGCTGTTTATCCTTCAAGATCTCACTTTGCACAAGTTTTACTTCAAGCAAGTATCAGTTTTGTATAACTTAATTAAAAAAAATGGTTTAAATCATTTAGATCAATGTTATTTACATATTAAAAGATAATTTTGGTATATATTTTATTTAAAATATTTTATTTTTAAAAGTAGAGAATTTGTTATTTTTTCTGACTATGGTTTATTGATTATGGTATAGTTTGATTATATCCATTAGATGAAAAATATGAATGGTTTAGATTTATTTTTAGTTAACACAAACGCAGATCTATTTTTATTATAATCATCCTCAGTATATATTCGAGAAAATGCATTTACGATAAATGAGAAAACATTTTAATATTTATTTTAATAAATGAATATTTGTGACATCTGCAAATTAACTTTCATATACCTAAAATTGAAATATTTACATTAAATTCAATTAATTGCAATCAATAATTCTATATAAATATAGTGTTTAGATTCATTCTCCTTTTTCTCATATGATTTTTTCTCATACAAATATAACTCTATATTCATATTATGAAATTCAAGTATGTTCAGTATTGTAACTCATGTTACATCGCGACATGATATTTATTTTATTATCGTATATTTAAAATATATTTATTTTTTAATATAAAGTTAGATATAAAAAAAATTACATTACAAATAAAAATAAAAATTACTACTACACATAGTTTAAGTGGAATTATCTTCTCACTCGCCTTAAATCAAAAACCTCCAAACATGTAGGATCAGTAACTTCTAAAATCAAAATACAAAATATAAAAGTTGAAATGAATTTCTTAAAACCAACATATATTTTATAATCATGCCTTATGAAAATATCAAGAGAAAGAAATCATAAATTTTAAATTTTAAAAATTAAATTAAAATATTATATTTTACCATATTTTCAAAAATAAAACATTAAAAATAATTAATGATGTATATTGAATAAGTAGTTAAATAATTAAAATTATAATATTAGATATTTAATTATATTTTCAAGAATAACTCTGATTTTAAATTTTGGAGATAAAAGATCATTATTAAAACTTTTTTTTTTAGTATATTAATAGGTGGGTAATATATTGTATGGATACATAAACTAACATCATTTCTGTAATTGCACATGAACTATAAAATTTGCTCTACAATACACCAACTGCCATTTCTTTTAGTTAATTAATACATCGGGCTACTTCTGGTCAAACTACTGCATACGTGGACCCGAATAATATGTACACATCAGCTTAACATGACATCTTTCTGACTTAATATAAAAGACGTCGTTTATTCCCTAAGAAAAACGACGTCATTTTATTCCATTTCTGAGTGTTCGTCTTTTTAGGGTTAGAATCGAGCAATTAAGGATTCACTAAAAGAAAGAAAGAATTAGTGAAGTGCATAAGCGATTATTTGAGAGAAAGAAACAACATTGTTTATATTAAGTCAGAACGACGTCGTGTTAAGCCGATGTGTACATACACGTGTGTTAGAGCAGATTTTATAGTTCATGAGCAATATCAATGTATTTAGTGACAATTATCCCTAATTGTATATGCCTAAAGAAAAAAAAAGTTAACTTGTAATTAAATCCTCCATTTATTTCTTTCTAAAAAAAAATAAATTAAAGCAAAATAGCTATTTAGTTATCGCATTAAAGGGATGTTCCTCTGTATATCAAAAAGGGCTTTTTTAGCCCTATTATAAGTATAATAAATTTATGGGTTCTTATTTTCTTAAAAGGGAGGTCAACCTAAATTGTACTTAGATTCTCGCAATAGAAAGAGATCAATTGTAGTGCAATAAGCTGACCCTAGTCGAATCTCACGTGGAAGGCTAAGTAGGGCATTTCGTTTGTATTAAACATAAAAGCTATTAAATTCCTAAACAATCTAACAAGAAGGTTTGTGAATTTAGAATGAATTAAACAAGACAATAAAATAAATAGTAACCTGATTGAGAGTACAAATAAAGGATAAATTAAAGAACTCGGGAATTCTCTGTATGGTGATAATAAACAAGACATTAATATGCACAACATATAATCACACAAGATCATCCAATATATTCCCTAACCATAGCTTTTGCATTCAAGAAAGACAATATATTAATCAAAAGCATGAAAGATAAATCAATCACTCATTTCTGGTTAGATTGATTCCGTTTGGACTTTGATCTACGACAAACTACTCTTTCGACCCCATTTATCAATAAATTAAAATTAAGCATTAATCAAGTGCTCATAGCATAACAAACCTCGTTCAAACGGTAGGCGTGCATAAAAAAACATCAAATCATCACACCAAAAATTGAATCCCTAGTTCTAGATATAAATAAATTTAGTCAATCATAGCAAAGAAAATAAAAATCTCATAAATCAGAGAATTCATCGGTTCAAAGATAATCAAACGGAGGAATCTTACTAATCTCGGTGAAATTCGAGTCCAACGATATGAAAAGTCTTGAATCCGTACCAAAAATCAAATCTTGGAATGAAAGATGCAGAAAAGAAAGTACATAGAGAGAGTTTCTTAAGAGTGAGAACCCATTCTAATTTTAAAACCATTGTCTTTTATTTCCATCCCAGAAATATCAGTTCAATGCCAGTTGGAAATGCAATGAGGGTTGGAGTCGTTCTCTGGGAAGGAATATGGCTACACCCAATGCTGGTTGGAAATACAATGTCGGTTGGAGACACAATGAATGTCACGCCCCCAAATCCCGAAGGACAGTTCAATTGGGGCGTGACTGCGGGGTGTGATAAAAGCAACTAGAACAAAAGGAATAATTTTGGAAGACAACCAAACCTGAACCGAAACTTGAAGTTACATGAGTAAAAATACTTCAATGTAATTAAATAGGCAAAATAGTTCAGTTATTTAACCAAGATCCAACGAGTTCCAGGTACCACCCCGAAGGGTCAAAGAGAAACATAATTGCTATACGAACTAAAATATTATTTTTAAAAGCTCTGGTTCATGAAGTCAAGCTATGAACATTAAACATTATCAAAGAGTGTTGCAGCGGAAGATTTAAATTGGAAACACATATATGAAGATATGTGTTCGTACTCTGAATAAAACATCTGACAGCCAAGCAACTCTTCTCAGCACCGCCGCCAAAGCCACCTGTCTCAACCTGCAAGTTTTTGGAAACACAAGCAGGGCTGAGTATTGGAATACTCAGTGGGTTATGCCGAAAACCGTCATAATTATCTTTTTGTCATGCATCACAGTATAACACAAGGGTTTTCCGTGAAATAACTTGTGTATACTAAACATTCATTTTTCCTTTCATAAACTTGGTACGGTACCGTTTTCTTTCCTTTCTGTATTATCCATATCTGTAACTACGCTGGGGAAGGTGGCCACCTTCTGCAAACGCATCCCTTCACCGGAACCGGCCCAACGGGCTCACAGTCCACGGCTTCTGTGTACACTAACCTTGGCCAGTACGCTCACATGGCTCAAGATCCGATCGATTACATACGTTGGCAAGCCAACACAGATAGGCATCACACATAAAACACAAATAATTTTATGCATGACAATCATTCATTCAACTTGCACTTTGATAATTATGCTTTAATACAGCAAAAATTATAGTTTGTAGTAAAACCCACCTGATTTTCAAGTGGTTTCGTTTCTACTGCTTTACTTTCTCGTTCCTCGGTCTCCTCCTCGCGCTTGACCTTCAGGTAACAAGCTATCTTATAAAAAGATTCGAGTCTTAAAGGAAATAACTTCTATTCCTAGCTCGAATTCACTATCTTTTCTTTTAGTCTTTTAGGGTTTCAACACCGTTTCTCGACTCTTAAGTCTCGGGTTAAAGGATTCTTGGAAAACCCTAATTCATTTACTTATAATGTACGTCTTAAAAAGAGTACTAACAAGGAGGGAAATTACGAGGTTTGAAACATAATGCGGTCGAAAAATCGACATGACCTCTACGTTCATTCAACTTATCCCTCGTTTAATCAAAACGAGTAAACCAACTAACACACATCAACATTGCCCCATTCAACTCTCTCTCGAGTGAGGACTCCGTTCCTCCACTCGAACTTATCCCAACTCAATCTCAAATCGTAACAACAACAACAAATCAACATTTCAAACATTTCAACATTTCCACTTTTCAAACATTTCCACTTGCGCAGTCCGAGTTAAACTCGATTTTGAACGTTCAAAAGTACTTCAAAAATTCTAAATTTCGAGATATAAGTTCAAGACATTTAAAGGAACAAATTTCATTTAGGAAATACTTTCAAAATCATTGCAGAAAAATTCATAAAAATTCGGGAATCAATCCCCTGTTTCACGTTTGAAATACAACGTTGAAAGCTGCGCAGTCTATGTTCGTGTTGCTTTTGGGCACTCAAAAGTACTCCGATAAATCTGAACTTTCACCGGTAAATTCTAAATACACTAATGAACAACTTTCATGAAGGAATTATCTTCAAATTCGAAATAAAAAAATTTAAAAAAAAATCGGCCAAAAACTGCCCTGTTTTTCCCGTTTCGATTCGTTCGTCGACAAACACGTCTCTACTTTCGATTATCATGCTCTTATGGATTCATAACACAATTAAAACACCTTTTCTATCAATAACACATCAACTTCATCAAGAACACTCCAAAACCGAAAATGGCAAGAACAAAAGCATGGTTCGATCGTAAATTTTATTCGATTTTTTATGTTCTCTAACATCATACGAACATAATTAACAAGGCTGGATAAAAATCGAACGATTCCTACCCATAACTTAGAGAGGGCTGTCGAATTTTGTGGTGAAAAAGAGGTGGGGGAAATCTTAAATTTTAAACCATAAAAAGGAAGCTTAGATCAATACCTTTCACAATCCGAAGACGGTTTACGAATCGGAGCTCGTTTGATACTTCAACTTTCGATTTCTTCCTCCCCAATGGAGGTTCCCTCTTCTCCCTCAATTCTCTCTCAACTCTCACGTAAATCACAAAGAAGAAATGAAGAAGAAAGGCGGTGATGTGTTCCCTAATGGTTGGTAGAGAAAAAGTAATAAAACTATATATTTCATTAAGCGCGTATTATTAGTCCGGGTTCTCGACTTCTCATTACAAAAACAGACGTTCAAAATATCCCGGACATAACTTTAAAAGATAATAAAATTATCTCGTCTCGTTCAAAATGATGAACAGTGATTTCTCGATAAATACATCATTCTTCCGAAAGTCGGAATTATTAACTTTTCACCTTATCTCTGTATCATAAAATAATTGAATGGAAAAACAGACGCTGCTTCGATACGAGTTCTCGAACTTAAATTATGACGATAACGTCAAACCGAATTTTCTCTGTTTCTTTCTCAATCTCAGAAATTTCTAAAATGACTTTTAACTCATATTAGGAGTTCTATTCTTTAATACGAGTCTTAAACTTTCAACGGATCTTGAATCCCTCGTTTATTCATAAATTTTTCTTTTAATCGGATTTTTAATTATCGGGTTGAAAATCTCAACCAAACTGAAGTTTCTTCCATTTTTCCCCAACCCGTAATAAAAAGAGAAATCAGGCCCAAATACAAAATAAAACAAGGGTCTGGCCTTTTGTTAAAGCACGAAACTTGAAAGAGTTTGTAACCATACAGAAATCAAAGGAATTAAAATCTCAAATACAAGAATTCCAAAATGGAACCCACATTCGAATCACAGCCTTGTCAAAATTCTGAAACCAGAACTGTGAGGAAAAGAAAAGAACCTTCACCTTATAAACTCGAAAATGTAAAGAAAGAATTAAAAGATTACCTTTAGAGGAAAAGCCAACGCCTGCAGTCCAGAAGCAACTCTGACGAGCTCCTTACCAACCAAATTACCTTCCTACCGATCAAGAGAAGAGGGAAGAAAGTAAGGATTTAAGAAGTTAAAAACAATCTTAGAAGAAAAATCTAAAATTTCACATGCAGATATGTAGGAGAAGAATCGAGATTAGAAGCTTGAAATTTTGTTAAGACTTAAAATCCAAGATAAAAACATACAGAAACAAAAAAATGAAATGAGGAAAAGAAGAAGAGGATGGGGAGGTACCTGGAAGAAGGGCGACGACTGCTGCTTCTACTGGGAAGTCGACGAACTCCTCGTTGAGGGAGAAATTGAAACGAGAGCAGAGAGAACAGAGGGACAGCGAGAGATGGAGAAGGAGAAAAGAAGGATTGGGTACTGAAGGACAGAAACGGGAGAGGCGAGGAAGAGAGATAAAGAGGAGAGGTGTCTGCTAGGGTTAGAGTCCAGTTTAGGGCAACATTAGTTAAAGACTAATTGGGCCAACAATAAAATCAAATGGGCCAACCATTAACTCATAATGGGCCGAAAGATGAGAATAGATTGGGCTTGGTTGTGTTTTTTATGAGCCTCTTAAATATGTGTAATAGGCCCAGTTTGGGTATTAAAAATGGACTAAGTTATTCCTTAATTATGGTATAATAAAATTCATCTTTAGATTTAATTAGTAATTAAAGAGTTTGGATATAAATAGTTAGATTTAATCCCATAATTTAGATCGATTAAATTATGAAATTAGAAGTAATATTTTATTGGTGTTAGAAATCGTTAAGCACTCGACTACTAATCGAGTGAAGAGATTAGAGGATTAATGAAATAATAGAATATTATTTCATTTTTAGATAAAATAAATTATATACTCACGATGAGTATTTTCCTCTTAATTACGATTAAGGTTCGGCGAAAGGGAAATCCAGTCGATCTACACCAAATTATCGTTAGACGAAGAAGCAGTTCAGGTAGGCTTTCTTTTACAAATCAAATCGTATGCGTTGTACCAAATTGCTATTTTCGCCTTAGAAATGCTTTAGAATTTAAAAGCTTTATGAAGTATTGCATTGTCGAAAATATTTATATTTTTGGTATGATGCGTATCTGTTGAACAATTAATCGATTTCAGGCCTTTAAAGATTTATATCTTTTAAGGCTAGTGTACACCAGAACCGTGAGTCATCTTAGCGGCTTGGCCGGTTCAGTGTTCGCGGAAAGTGGCCACTTTCCCGACACCCAAAATTACAGATATGTATGATTACTCCAGAACTTAGACTGCGCAGTCAAACTTTTAAGATCACAAGAATTTTAGTGAACATAGGTTCTTTAGTGACAAAAATCCCTATGTTGCACTGTGTTACGACAATTGCAAATATATCAGTACGAATGTGATTTCGGCATGTGTTTACTGAGTACTTTCGTACTCAGCCCTGCATATATTTATAAATGTGCAGGTTAAGTCGTGATGACAAAGTGGAAGTCTCAGCGGTGGTTTTTGTCAAACTCTAAATGCTTTACTCTCGGTGATTTATATGTCGTCATACATGTAAATCTAGATTGATCCAGTTTCCGCTGCCAGACTTTTGTTTTAGATTCAGAACTTATTAACTATCTCTTTTGCCTTCGAACCATGTATTACAGACTTGTGCTCGTTTTTCATATTTCAAGATGTTGTTATAATCACTTATTCTGAGGTGTTTCCCGATCCTCATTCAAGCAAACGCCTTCATTTCGTTTCATTATTCGTTTTTTTTTTAGTCATGTTTTCCTCGATTTCACTTAGAGAAGTGAAATGGGGTCGTGACAGAGTGGTATCAGAGCAAATTTTTTTGCTTGAAACCCGAGAGTCTTTTGAAACTCGTGTCTAGTATTGTTCCACTAGACACCTGTAATGAGTCGACAAAACCCGAGCATTTCCGTGCATCACGCGCAACGAGGAGAAGCCAAGCAGTTCATTTAATTATGAATGTGTTAGAACGGACATAATCCGTTACTTCGATTCCGAGAATAGAAATTCAAAGTTCTTTTGTGAACTTGGAACGCTTAGTTGTATGTTTTCCTTGATAAAAAGAAAACATAGACGAGAAATTAGAAGAAAACTTTCACAGGTTACTCGGAAACGAGAACCTCCCAACTAAAGCCAAATCCTAATTTACGAGAAATAAAAGGGAAAGACTTTTCCTTTCTTACACGCCAATCCAGAAAAAGGGCTCGATTCAATGACATATCGTTCCTAGCGATAATAATTTAGAAAGGATAAATCATTATTAATCCGTAAGTAAGATAAAGTATCCGAAGCTAATAAGTCACAAAGATAAGAAATACTTTAAAAGTTATACTAAGAAAGTATACTATACTAAAAGATTTGTGAAGTTTTAAAGTGTTTAGAATTAAATCGAAAGTGCTTTAGCACTCAACTAGACTATATATATATAGAATGAGATTAGATGATACTGATTGAAAATTTTTCTTTTTTCTTTAGATGGCGAGGATGATACGTACTGCTAGGAAGAGGATACCACCGAGAGCTTCCCCGGCTGTTATACTGAGAGCCTATCAGACCTATGCGCCGTGCATGGGAGACGACTTAGGAGAGTTCCTATCTCACTATAGGAGGATGTGGGAGGCAGCATTGCCTCATGGTGCCACAGGCCTAGACGGGATCTTACGATTGATCCAGCTGCTGCCTATTGACTGGCAGGGATGGGCTAGGATGCTATCACGAGACTTCATCCACCCCGTTGGCAGGAGTTTTGATCGGGAGAAAGACTTTCCGAGGTTTATTGCTACACTCCACTACCACTACGACGCCTTTGGCAGAGCACCTATGGGACCTTATATTCTACCTGGAGACTTAGCACCTGTAGGCGACATGCCGGATAGGTGGGTTCCACTACCTCCTGCTTACCTTCCGATGGAAGTGATTCCACTGGCACCGATGCACCGCTTTCCGTGCCCACCACCAGTACCAGAGATTCCAGCGAGACATGATGCTGAGGCGGGATCGTCATGACCCGTGAGAGAGATCCGATCACCACCACCGTGCCCTAGAGCACCGACTGCATATCCCATGACCACGTCCGCCTTGGGACGCATGCTGAGCGTCGAGCGCGAGACGCTGATGACGAGGGATAAGGGCAAAGCCCTAGCCACGTCCGATTTTGAGGACGGCTACACCCGAGCCGGACCATCCACGGCTACTACCAGCAGGGATTCCCGGAAGAGGGAGCGATTCCCAGACCCCAGGACTTTCCACGCTAATATGAGGCGTAGGATAGCCGAGCTGGAAGACCTGGCGAGGAGGAGCGGGGATAGCGAGGATCCCAGGGAGTGGGAGGACCCGGAGGAGGACTCCGACTGGGAGCAGAGATGCTAGTCGGGTCGAGGCTCCACGGACTCGACGACTCGCCCATAGTAGGGTAGTCTTATGTAGGCCTCGGAGGAGGAGATGTTTTTCATCAGAGACGAGTCGCATGTTTAGACCGTTCTGATTTTGTTATGTATTTTATTTTGGCGGAAACGTGGATCCGGTGAGGACGTTCCGTAACATCTACATGTTTATGCTATATTTTTTTTGTGTACTTTTGTGATGCCACATAGGATAGTGAGCATCGTAGCGCGCACTTATAGGTACAAATTTTGAGTACGATTGTATCAAAGACCTCTGGGAGGCAAATTTTCCTATGATTATATATATAGACTTTAGTAGTAATTGCAGTAATTAGAACTATTATCAGTAATAGCTATATATGTATAATATATGGGGAGAACACGTAAATCTTTAAAAGAAAATTTCTATATAACCTTGAGACTGACATAAATATGTGTTAGAGATAAAGATTTTCTCCATGTTCTAAAATTTAGCAAAAATAGATATACGTATATAGATATATGTCTTATTGATGAGAAAATTTACTTAGCAGAATGCCACCGAGAAGAGCGGGACGCCCAAGAGGCAGAGGCAGAGGAAGAGGTCCTAGGATTGCTGAGGATAGACCTGAAATGGAACGGGAACAAACTCCACCCCTACCACCACCGGAGCGTAGGATTGAAGAACTATTTTTGAGGCAAAACCCACCCCTACCATTCCGTGTCGGAGTTGAATCGATCGACACCTCCACCACCACCCGAAGCGCCCCCTCCCAGCACACCTAGGGCCACCACTCCGGCGGCCTATGACGGCGCATGCACGGTGGAATTGCTGCTCGAAGTTGACGGCGCACATTTGCAGCAGCTGCACGAAGCATTTGATTTCTCCCTCCTCAGCCACCGGCAGTGAACACCGCCCGTAGAGGGAGATGCGCCACCTCCCCACGCACCTCCAGCGGAAGTCTGACCTCTGGTGCTGGTGCGTGTAGCCTCCACGCGCCTCCGCTGTACACTGCCGCTGCCAGAATTCGTGCCATTCTGCGCGGATTTTGATCCGCCATCGATTTCTCCACCTCCAGCCACCGGCGGGCGACACCACCAGTCCAAGGAGCTTCACTACCCTCCCGTGCACCTCCGTTCAGATTCCAGTGACCGGAGTCATCGCGTGTGGCCAACATGCGCCCCTGCAGGCTGTCAGCGCCTACACAAAGGGTAGAATCTATATTTCCTTCAATTCCACCACCACTCCATCGTGTTCTTGGTATTTTTTCGGCCTCTTTTCAATCTACACCGTGTCAGTGCGAGATTTGTTGGATATTTTGGTATATTTGGGTGTTTTTCCTGCTTTACAAGATTTATTCTAATTAAATATCAATATGGATACACAAACTAAATATGTGGAAGTTCGATTTGTCGGCAACACCACTGGCTATACGAGTGATTCTATTACTTTGTCCTGCTATGGAGTATGCGAAGTTCTTATAGTATCAGGAATAGATATCCTTTGCCATTGCTCTTGCTGATTCACGTAATCCTACTGCCTGTGTTGTTTCCTCGTCAACAAAATGAGTCATTGATTCGGGTGCTACAGATCATATGACAGGTAATTCTAGTTTGTTCACAATCTATTGTTAGTGGATTTGGAACTGTTCACCCAACCCATTCCCTGTCTTTATCTTCTGTACTTAGTCTGCCTCCACTCTCTTTTAATTTGTTGTCTGTTAGCAAGCTTACACGTAATCTGAATTGTAGTATCTCCTTCTTTCCCAATTATTGTTGTTGCAGGATCTTATGACGAAGTGAATTATTGGTAAAGGACATGAATCGGGTGGCCTCTACATCCTTGATACGCAACCATACGTAGCTTGTGCTGGATTTGTCACTCTTATGGATGCGCATTATCGGTTAGGTCATCTCTCTTTTCCTCTGTTAAAGAAATTGTGTCCTCAATTCTTTGGGTTATCGTCCTTAGATTGTGAGTCGTGTCAATTTGCTAAACATCATCGTGTTAGTTTGAGTCCTCCAGTCAATAAACGAGTTGATGCTCCTTTTGAGTTGGTTCATTCCGATGTTTGGGGTCTGTGTCATGTTATTCCGAAAATGGGTTATTGGTATTTTGTTACTCCCTTCGTCCCACTTAATTAGACCCATTTGCTTTTGGCATGCAGACCAATGTTTAGTTATAATAACTTTTGAGGGAGATAGTTTGTGCTTTAAATTTTGCTAAATAGGAAATGTGTATAATTTAATGGGACAACCAAAACGGAAAATGAGTCTAATTAAGTTGGACGGAGGGAGTAATTTTCTTGATGATCACTCTCGTATGACATGGCTTTACTTGATGAAAAATCGTTTTGAATTGTTTACTCATTTTTCTATCTTTTGTGATGAAATTAAGACTCAATTTCATGTGTCTATCAAAATATTGAGAAGTGATAATGTTAAGGAATATTTGTCTGCTCCCTTTCACTCTTATATGATGTCTAATAGTATCCTTCACCAAACCTCTTGTGTTGACACACCCGCTCAAAATGACATTGCTAAAAGGAAGAATAAACATCTCCTTGAAACAGCCATAGCCTTATTGTTTGCCATGAATGTTCCGAAATCCTTTTGGGCTGATGTTGTGTCTACTGCATGTTTTCTCATTAACTGTATGCTGTCGGATGTTTTTATCTGCTTTTTCTCCCTTTCATGTCCTCTTTCTCTCTAAGTCATTATACCCTATTGAACATAAAGTATTTGGGAGTACCTATTTCGTCCGAGATGTTCATCCTCACGTTACTAAGATCAATCCCAAATCTGTTAAGTCTATGTTCTTAGGGTATTCTCGTATTCAGAAAGGGTTACTGCTCCAGTTTGATCAAATACATTGTGTCAGCAGATGTCACGTTCCTCGAACATACACCATTCACTTCGGATTCCTCTTCTCCACCTGAGCCTGAGAGTTGTCACTTCTTGATCTAAATTGTTACCTCGTCCCTTGAACGTTCATCTATCTTTCATATGCCTTGTTCTCCTGTTGTCCATCATTATACTTGTCGTCTATCTGCTCCGGCTCTTGCCAATGTGATCCATCCTCCGTCTGATTTTGTTCCTGATGAACCAATAGATCAGTCGCATGATCTGCACCGACCGATGATCTTTCATATCTCGACAATTGCCTCTGTCCCTAAATCTATCCCCGAAGCACTGGCTCATTCTGGTTTGAAGGATGCTATGATAGAGGAGATGAATGCTTTAGAGGATAATGGTACTTGGGATTTGGTCGACCTTCCTGCTGGTAAACGTCCAATTGTGTGTAAATGGGTGTTTACTGTTAAGTTCAATCCCAATGGCTCTGTTGCTCACCTAAAAGCTCGTTTGGTTGCCAAAGGATATGCTCAGATTTATGGCATTGACCTCTGAGACATTTCCTCCTGTTGCAAGACTTACTTCGATTCAACTTGTTATATCTTTGGCGGCCAATCACCATTGGCCCTTATATCAGTTGGATGTCAAGAAGGAGTCTCGTAAAGTGTGTCACCTTCGTAAGTCATTGTATGGCTTGATATAGAGTCATCGGGACACGTGTTGCCGGTGAATTTGGCTTGAAGCAGTCAGTCTCAGATGATTCTGTTTTCTACAAGCGATCTCATAGTGGTCTTATTCTACTGGTCGTATACGTGGATGATATTGTGATTACCAGTAGTGATTCTATCGGGATTTCAACCTTGAGAGCTTTTCTGCCTACTAAGTAGACCAAAGATTTGGGTGAACTTAAGTGCTTTCTTGGCATTTAGGTGTTAAGGAGAACGAAATGAATTTTCTTATCTCAGCGGAAGTATATACTCGACATGCTATCTGAAACTGGAAATTTGGGTGTCAAACCATGCAACACTCCAATGATTCCAAATTTACGGCTTACTAAAGAAGGTGTACCATTCGAAGATCCATAGAGATATCGAAGATTGATTGACAAGTTAAACTATTTGAGGGTTACACGTCCTGATATCGCATTTCCTGTCAGTATGGTAAGTCAATATATGTCATCACCAACTTTTGACCATTGAAAGGCAGTGGAACAGATTTTATGCTATTTAAAAGGAGCATCAAGTTGTGGAATTATTTATGGTGATCATGGCCATGATCGGATAGAGGGGTTCTCTAATGCAGATTGGGCAGGATCAAAGGATGATCGAAGATCTACTTCAGGATATTGTGTGTTTTTCAGGATATTGTGTGCCATGATCATGTCCCGCTATTCTACTAGTAGTTATTATGTATTGAAAATCTGGATAAGAAAATTTCGTTATAAAAGTTTAAAATATCGATTAGCTAATCGATATTAGTAGCTCTTATTCGTGCATATTATAATTAAAAGAGTCATAATAGATATCATGTGAGTTCATTTTTATATTATAAGGTTATTCAAGAAGACGAAACTAAGTAAATTCATGAGATGCATAGTCGATAATTAGTTTGATTAATATATATATATATATATATATATTAATTAGAACTTATCAAATAACAAATTAATAATGAATAATTCTTGCAATAGATAAAGGATAATATTTGAGAAGATGATTATACCTTAATGAGATGATAATTATATCCCCTGAAGAAGTTAGTATAGAAGCATGATACATGATAAAAGATTAGTTATTTCACAAAGATAAGTGAAGATAAAACTTATTGTGGTGTAAGGCATGCAAGCCTATTCCACTTCATTCGAGAAAGTTAAAAGAAGAAAAAAAAAAAGGTGATGAAATCAATCATGCAAAAAAATTGTAGACATCTTTAGATTGAGATGGGGGAAGATTTACATATCACATCCTAATATAAAAATAGAATTTACACAACATTCAGATTTGAGAATATATTTACAACCATACAATAGTACAAAGTAGACTCAATAAACCCTAGTCTATTAGACTTCATTTCAGCCGTGAGAAATGCATAAACTAATAACAAATCTACTTGGCAGATTTACATAGATATGTAAAATTTAGTTAGTCTATACTACATCCTAGACATTTGTACTACTTTCTAATATAAATAAATATAGATGTGGGAGTAGCATGGCTCAATGTCAAGGAAGACAGTTGCATGCACTCTTTCCTGCACATAAATAGAAACCATACCCAAAAGTCAAGGGTTACAGAGCAACAACAGTAATATTACAGCAACAACAGTAATATTACAGCAACAAATCTTATGTTATAGACTAAAGCTAGGTACATAACCTTTAGATAGGAAGATACAGATGATTTTTCAGAGATTTGAAGATAAAGCAACACTCAAGTGCCTACATACATAAAACATTACGTATACTTACACAATTCTATATAAACAACGAGAAGCTCCTACATATCCAAATTTACAAATTCAGTTCACTCATACATAGCACATTCGGAGAAGCTTTCATTCCAGCAAAGAGTTACCAAGTCATCCCAACCTACCCAGAAGTGTTTAAGAGTCATTGAGGTAATCAAGACCTCAAACTTTTAGTTCTCATTCTTTTAGCATTTAATTCAAATCATTCAAGTCTGGAAGTAAAAGGTATATACTTTTAATACTTTAAGTTTTGTTCTTTTTAACATTTAGATCAAAATATTTTTTTTACTTTTAATCTTGTTTCAAAAACTCTAAAAACTAAAATTAGAGAAATTATACTCTTCCCTCCACCATCACTTTAGACTCAGTATGTTCATAAATGAATAACCAACTTATCAGATTCAATATCTAAGTTTTAAAAGCTTCTAAGTGTACCTTAAGTTAAGGATTTAGCCAACTTAAACTTAGAACCATTCTGTTTGCAGAAATCAGGTTTTCAAAACATATACACATTGTTATATTCAGAACATGTTATCAGAACATAGATATATATTTATATCTTCATTTTTCAGATTTCAGTACATAGCCTATACTTATACTTCCAGCTTCAGAACATAGAGATATATAGATATATATACCTTCTGATTCTAGAACGTAGACAAAACTAATAAACTCAGATTGGAAAAACATAGAACTACAATTACATTTCAGACTTTACACATATAACTATATTAATATATTCATCATCTCTGATTATAGTTATTCTTTCGAACCCTTAACTGAAAATTTCTAAAGACCCAACTAATTAAAAGAAACATAACAGCCCTCATCATAATCTAAAACCATTTATTAGGGGCAAGTTAAAGAACTCAAATTTAGATTTGAACTAGATTCCTTTCCAAGAATTCAGTTTTAAACAAAAAAATAAAGCATACAGATTCAAAAAGCTTAGAACTTTGCCTTCCACTCTACCCAAACATTTTCAGATTTTAGAACATAACTGAATCCTTATTACAGCCATCTCTCTCGGCCAAAACAGAAAGAAACATAAAATAGAATCAATAGCAAAAAATTTGCTAAATCAAATCATGAATAATAATAGAGCTTTTATCCAAAAGTTCATCTCCAATCCAACCACAAATTGGAACATGCAGTGTACAGAATTAGAAATTAAAAATTCAGAAACTGGAATTGATAATAAACTGAGAAATGAGAATATCTTACTAGGGGAGGAGGTTGCTGGGACTGCTTCTCGGTGAGTATTTGCCGATTCAGGCGAAGAAATCCTAAGAGAAGAGAGAGAATTAGGGGGATTGTAAAATTGATTGAAATCTGAAACTAAAACTAAAAATCGGAAATTAAAACTAGAAATCTGAAACAAATTAGAAGAAATTAGAAAGAGAGGAAATAACCTTGAGGAGCCGATGACTGCAGTCCAGAGGAACTCTGACAAAGTTCCGCCGTTCGGAACCGAACGAGAGCAGAGACAAATCGGGAGCAGAGGGAGGCGGCGAGCAGGAGTCGTCGTCCCTATTTCAGAGAGAGTGTTATGCATTGCATGGGATATTATCCGCATGTATGAGGCACGTGAGGAGCATGGAGTGTGTTGTGTAAATAGTGTCCACTAAAGAAATGTCACGTGTTGTGTAGCGGTTTATTAGCATTCATGTGATATACATGGGTGTTAGTTACAGAGTATAGGGTTGTCATTTTTGCTATTGTGAAACTTGTTGGTTTTCATGAAATACAACTCTACTTGTTGATCATCTCCAATCTCATAACCTTACCTTGTGATTGTGATTTGATGATTAAGAAGTTGGTATCATAACAGTGGTATCAGAGCCACCTTACCCACGCTTTATCCATATGCCCAGGCAAACTAAGATGGAAAATCGCATGGGAAGTGTTGAGGTGCAACTCGCACAACTGCAACAACAACAGGCGGAGCTGAGCCAGTCCGTGATGGAAGCAATTCGACTGCAATTCGAAGAGATTCGAAGGGAATTGCAGAGCGGAGGGAAGAACGGTGGAAGAGGCAAATTGCCGGCGGATGATCTCGAAAGGAATGAGTCGTCTAAAGAAGAAGGCAAGTCACATGTTTATGGTAATGCTCGAAATCGCATGCCTAAACTTGATTTTCCTAAGTTTAGTGGAGATAATCCGATGCAATGGATTAGGAAGTGTGATAAATACTTTGCGATTAATGTGATGCCTGATTGTGATAAGATTTACATGGCTGCAATGTATATGGAAGGGAGAGCGGATTTGTGGTATATTGAGTATGTGGAGGGTATAGATGAGTTGTCGTGGATGGAGTTTGGGAGCATGGTAGTTGAGCGGTTTGCCACAGAGGATGGGAGAAGTATTGTAACACAGTTTAATCAATTAAGACAGGTCAGTGATGTATTGTCTTATACAATAAAATTTGAAGAGTTGAAAACATTTGTGGCTGTAGAGAATATGAGTTTGCCAGATGAGTACTTTGTTAAGTGCTATGTAGGAGGACTGAAGGACGAGATTGCAAGCTTGGTGGGAATGTTTAATCCAGTAAGGTTGAGTCAAGCCATTAAGTTAGCAAAACAGCAAGAGCTCCAACTGTTGGCTTTGGGAAGGGGACCTAGGCAGCTTAGCAAGGGCAGTGAGGGAATGGGAAGAAAAATAGAAGGATATGTGGGAGGTAAGGGAGTAGATAGGGGGCAGAAGTTAACTACCTTTAAAAGGTTAACCCCTGCAGAAGTGGAAGATAGGAGGAGGAGAAAGCTATGTTTCCATTGTGAAGAACCATACCAGATTGGCCATAAGTGTAAGAAACTCTTTACTATCATATGTGAAGAGGAACAGGAGGATGATGAATTGGAGCTGAAGGAGGTGGAATTAGAAGGAAAGGATATTCAAATCTCTGTGAATGCATTAGCAGGGCAGGTTGCCTCAGATACTATTAAGCTAAAGGGAAAGGTGGGGAAACATGAAGTTACAGTGCTGATAGATAGCGGGAGCACGCACAGTTTCTTAGATAAAATTTGTGCTCAAAGGATTGGGTGTGATGTAGAGTGCACAAATTCCCTTCTAGTGACAGTTGCAGATGGGGGAAAACTCGAGTGCAACACGAGGTGTCCTAAGCTAGAATGGGAGATGGGAAATTGTAAGTTTAGTGCTGCAATAAGGTTGCTACAGCTGGGAGGTTGTGATATGGTGATAGGGGTGGACTTATTGAAGCAGTTAGGACCTGTCACTTTTGATTTCACAAACCAAAAAATTGCATTCAATAGAGATGGGAAACAAGTGGTGTTGCAGGGCATTAAGCAGGAAATGAGTTTGAAAATGATCACTGGAAAGCAATTTAAAAGGACTTTGAAGAAGGGGGGAGGGTCCTTAATTGGCTTCTTATGCATGGTGTCTGCGGAAGAGGTGGTTACTGGTAGTCATCCTCATCCTGAGGTGGTTCCCTTAATTAAGAAATATCTACCAATCTTTGATATTCCTACCCAACTTCCACCTCGCAGAGAGTTTGATCATAAAATAGACCTCAAACCTGACACTCAACCATTCAAACAAAAGGCGTACAAATATGCTTATTTACAGAGACTTGAGATAGAGAAACTTGTACAAGAGATGCTCAAGTCTGGGGTGATACAACCAAGTAGCAGCTCGTTTTCGTCCCCAGTGTTGCTAGTCAAGAAAAAGGATGGTACATGGCGCTTTTGTATTGACTATAGAAGGCTCAACTCGCTCACGGTGAAGGACAATTTCCCTATCCCCTTGATTGATGATCTGTTGGATGAGTTAGGAGGAGCAACGGTGTTCTCAAAAGTTGACCTCCGGGCTGGTTATCATCAAATTAGGATGAGAGAAAGTGATGCCTTCAAAACTGCATTTGTGACTTCGAGTGGCTTATACGAGTTCAAAGTAATGCCGTTCGGATTGACCAATGCTCCAGCAACATTCCAAGCACTCATGAATTCCATTTTCAAACCTTATTTGGGCATGTTTGTATTGGTGTTTTTCGATGACATACTCATATATAGTAAGTCTACGGAGCTTCATTTGTCACATTTAGAGACTGTCTTCAAGCTGCTGCTGTCACATCAGTTGTTTGCTAAAGCCTCCAAATGTATATTTGGTCATCCACAAGTAGAATACCTCGGGCATGTTATCAACGAGCAGGGGGTCATGGCTGACCCTAATAAGATCAAAGTCATGGAGAATTGGCCACGACCTCTCACATTGAAATCCTTGCGAGGTTTTCTTGGTTTAACTGGATACTATCGGAAGTT
This sequence comes from Leonotis leonurus, assembly GCA_026898415.1. NCBI lineage: Eukaryota > Viridiplantae > Streptophyta > Magnoliopsida > Lamiales > Lamiaceae > Leonotis > Leonotis leonurus. Next base: position 32,726 of record JAPKLX010000014.1, on the reverse strand, counting down.
CATCAAAGATTATGGTACAATTGCTAGACCTTTGAATGATCTCACTAAAAGGCCATGGTGTCTGTTGGTCCCGAAAGAGCAAGGTTTGGTGTATGGGGGGGGGGGGGGGAATACACCAAATACTAACTTTTCAGTTTTACTTGACTTTTTATAAGGGAGCTCAAGCTTTTCTACACAAGAATTTGCTCGGTGGTGACTAACCAGATCGATATACAGATCAGTAGCTGGTTTAGTCCAAATAGATTACTCTCTTTGTGTAAACACTTAACAGATAATAAGAGTGATCTTATTACCTCCTGAGTGTAGAGTGAGTGCGGAATAATGGTGGATTAATGATTGCTCTTGTTTAGAAAACCTTAGAATATTAACCAGATTGATTAGAAGATTTATTGAGATGCAGATGGATGATAGTGCAAAGAGTTAGAATAATAAACAACAGAAAATATAAAGAGTACAGAAATGTAAAGCACACAGTTGTTTAACGTGGTTCGGAAAATTCCTACGTCCACGATCTGGTCAAAACTAGACCAGATTATCCACTACTAGGATACTCTGCTTCTTTATACTCGTGGAGAACGAGTCACAAGTATCAATCACAACTAGAATGATACTTATGCACGAATGAAGGGTCGTGTCCCTTTACAACAGATTACCTCTACGTTACCACTAGAAAACTACTAGCTAGCAGGGTGATCTCCTTTCTCTCGATAAGACAGACTTGAATCGAGGTGGTTGGTGTGATGTTGAATCACAGATTGTTGAAGCTCTAAAGTCTGGAATGCAGAGTGCTTGAATATAACAACGGTATAGCTCGCGTGTGTTTTCTCCCTTTTCCAGATTGTTGACTTCAACTATATAGGCATTGAATATTGAAATTCTAGCCGTTGTTGATTGGCGTGAGATAGATGGTATATTGCCAATCAATGATTTCCATCATATCTGTTCTTGCCATATAAGAAAGGTTGACTCAATCTTTGAGTTATGGAAAGCAGATTGCTAACGGTCTCTTTCCTTATATGTTTAACTCGTAGATCATCTTTCCAAACCCTGTTGGATGGACTTTGATCTTGTCGTGGCAAGTGTATATGATGTGTAGGATGATGTCAGCTAATGGCTTGATGACTCAATCGCTCTGGTTCATCGCTGTAGGCATCGATCTGGTCATCGATCTGGTCGCTGTCTGTTACAGCAGATCGATTCCTTTGGGCGTGAAATCTTGACTTTCATCCTATTCTAAGTTGAGAATGACTTCTATAGGAACATCTCCTTTACATTTTAAGTCAACTCCTAATCTGTTCCATAACAGAAATCATCTTATCCATAGTGATCTGGTTTTACATGAGGAACAGATTAGTGCTAAGCTAAGTGTGTTTCGAGATACCATCATCAACACTAAAATCTTTAGGGTTCCCAACAGTGTCTGCTCCAGTGGAGTGAGGCTGCAGAGCAAGCTTTTGGAGCCTTGAAGAAGGCCATGGTGTCTGCTCCAGTCTTGAGGTTACCTAATTTCAACATCCCTTTTACACTGGAAACTGATGCTTGCTATGATGGTGTTGGAGCTGTCTTGATGCAAGAGGGGCATCCTATTGCTTTCCTCAGTAAATCCTTGGCTCCAAAACATAAGGGGCTTTCCACTTATGAAAAAGAATTCTTAGCCATCATCATGGCTACTGAAAAATGGAGAGCATACTTGCTACACAATCAGTTTGTGATTAAGACGGACCATCAAAGTTTGAAATACCTTTTGGAGCAGAAGATATCCACACCTTCCCAGCATAAATACCTCACGAAACTCTTGGGATTTGACTATCGAATTGAGTACAAGAAAGGAGTTGAGAACAAGGTAGCGAATGCATTATCTAGAAAAGAGAAAGGGGAGGGTGAATTATACACTTTGGTCATCTGCAAGCCTGCATGGATGGAGGAATTAATTTGCAGCTACGAAGGGGATCCAGTGGCGCAAGAGGCCATTGTGGAGTGCAGCACTACTCCCTTCAACCTATCCCTTTTCTCTTACCATGATGGGTTACTACGCTATAAAGGAAGGCTGTATGTGGGATCTAGTACTAAGTTGAGAAAGAAAGTATTGGATTACATGCATAGCTCTAACTACGGTGGTCATTCCGGGATAAATGCTACATTCCAAAGGGTTAGAGCCACCTTCTTATGGCCTAACCTCAGAAGAGAAGTGCAGGAATGGGTCACCAAGTGCCAGCAATGTCAACTCTGTAAACACGAGACTACACGGCCAGCGGGGTTGCTTCAACCTGTTGGGAACCCCATAAATTTATTTGTTTTGATGATGTTCCTCGAAACTACATGTTTAAATGTTAAAAGCTAATTGTCATTGTCATCTATTAAGGATTATCTTGTGTAAAAGAAGCAGATCGTTTTGTTAAAAGTAAATAACGATCTGTCTTATTCTTGTGTTAGATATCCTGGACACAATGATAGTTATTATTGCAAGTGTTTACTCCCTCATGTAAGACAGCTCGTTAAACAGAGAGCAGATCGTTTTCAAAGTAATTAACGATCTGCTTCTCATAAATTACAGCGAGCTGTCATAACAACTTGCTTGCCTTAGTTTTTCTTCTAGATTATGTTTTATCAGATCACAAATGTAAAAGTTGTTCTGAAGTTTCAAAACAACTATAACGATCTGCTTTTCTAGAATAGGCTATTTGATTGGGTCAAGATTAAAGCAGCTCGCTGTAAAGAAGTTGGAGCCCGCTGCTCTAGAAAACAACAAGATCGTTTGGATTATGCAGCTCGTTCAAACTTCAATCTGCTGTCATCCAATAAACAGATCGTTCTCCCTAAAAACGATCTGATCATCTTTTCCTCTCAAAACAACAGATCGTTTATGGAGTATACGATCTGGGCACAAGAATTCAAGATGGAGGTTCAGCTCGTTCAAACAGCTCGCTGTCATATTCTTCAAAACTCAAGCTGCTCCTCACAATAACTACGGTGGACTGCCGACATACCTAAATGTGTCACAAGTCAACCACACAGTGTATTGTCACATCAAAAGCATACTTTAAGGAATAAAGTACTAGGATATCAAAATTCCTGTACTGCGTATCTTTCCCAGTATGGCAATACCTTGTGAAATCATATGAAAGGTGGTAACAACTCGCATTTGGCAGCGCGTGACTCAACAACCCTGCCATGCATTTAATGCAGCCATTAATGCATTGAAAAAGAAGGTCATCTTCCCCAACGGATAGTTTCTTCATTGAGGCTATAAATACCACTTTCATCTCCAGAAATGGGTACGAGAATTCAAGCGAAAAACTGCCATTACTCTACTCAAATTACTTCAAGCTTTCAACGTTAAAAGCACTCCAAAAATCAAGAATTCTCTTGAGTGTATACAGTTCTTGAAGTTATTGTTTTCTGGAAATTTGTTTGTTTCAAAACCCAAAGTTAGGATCTAGTTCTGATCCAGTTATATTCCTAGATTGTAGTTCTCAATCTTAGGAAGAAAAAGTGTAATCACAAGTATTTATCTAGTTGTGATAAAGCTTTTGGCTCGTACTCAACGAGTAAAAAGAAAGGAGACTTTAGTTGATTTCGATCTAGTTTTGATCGAGCCGTGGACGTAGGGAGGTTTATCCCGAACCACGTTAACTCTTGTGTTCTTTACTTTCTGTTTTATTTCTCCATCATCTTCTTCATACTCATACATATAAATCTGGGTTTTTAACTACTTCAAGAAAGAAAACGTTTTCATCTTAAAAAGAGCATTAACCACCAACTTCCGCACACAACTTTAATCAAGTATAAATCTGAGTTTGTGTCTCCTGATTATTGTTATTCACTTATAAGGTATTATTTGAGTGAGACTTAATCTTCCTAATAAGAAGATTGACCTTACTACTTCAAGCTATCTTAAGTTATTAAGAGTGCTTAACCCTTATACTTAAACTTTGAACAAGAAAACCTAAAAAGTTTGAATTGGTGTATTCCTCCCCCCCCCCCCATACACCAATCTAGCTCTTTCGGGACCAACACAACCTTTGCCTATTCCTTTTCAAGCATGGGAGCATATTACCATGGATTTTATTGAAGGATTGCCCACATCAAATCATAAGAACACTATTTGGGTTATAGTGGATAGATTTACAAAGTATTCCCATTTCTTGACTTTGCATCATCCTTTTTCTGCGACTATGTGTGCTACTCTTTTTCTGGATACATTCTACAAGCTTCATGACTTACCCTCAAGTATTGTTTCTGATCGGGACAAGATTTTCACGAGCCAATTCTGGAAAGAGTTTCTTCACATTCTGGGAGTGCAACAACAATTGAGTACTGCTTACCATCCGCAGACGGATGGCCAAACGGAGAGAGTTAACCAATGCATTGAAGCATATTTGAGATGTATGTGCAGTCATTCACCGAAGAAATGGACTCAGTGGATACCTTTCGCCGAGTATTGGTACAATACGTCGTTCCACACGGCCATTGGGACGACTCCGTTCCAAGCTTTATATGGTTATAATCCCACTCCGCTGGCATTACTATCATATGTCGATCCAAAAGTGGTTGGTGTGGAGACTTTGGTTGGGGAGCGAGTGGAGATACAAGCACGATTGAAGCAATCACTGCAGCGCGCTCAGGACCGAATGATTGCTACAGCTAATCGGAGAAGAATGCATCGAGAATATAATGTGGGTGAATGGGTTTATCTTAAACTAAAACCCTATCGCCAACACTTCATTCGTCTGCACAAACAATGGAAGTTGAGCCCTAGATATGCAGGACCATTCCAGGTGAAGAAGAAGGTGGGTGCGGTAGCCTACGAGCTTGAGCTTCCGGCCAATGCGAAGGTCCATCCGGTATTTCATGTTAGTATGCTTAAACGAGGTATTCATGACAGCAATGGTGTTGTACCCAAACTGCCCGAGTTTGATGAAGAAGGATGCATATTACTGGAACCTGTGAAAGTATTGGCAAGACGTCTTGTACAGAAGAATAGCAGACCTTGTGCAGAGGTGTTGATCCTTTGGAACCACCTTCCTGAGTCAGAGGCTACGTGGGAAGATTATTTGGAAATGGAACGTCGCTTCCCTCATCTCTTTGGCTTGAGGACAAGCCAAACGTAAGGGGAAGGCATTGTTATGCATTGCATGGGATATTATCCGCATGTATGAGGCACGTGAGGAGCATGGAGTGTGTTGTGTAAATAGTGTCCACTAAAGAAATGTCACGTGTTGTGTAGCGGTTTATTAGCATTCATGTGATATAAATGGGTGTTAGTTACAGAGTATAGGGTTGTCATTTTTGCTATTGTGAAACTTGTTGGTTTTCATGAAATACAACTCTACTTGTTGATCGTCTCCAATCTCATAACCTTACCTTGTGATTGTGATTTGATGATTAAGAAGTTGGTATCATAACAGAGAGGAACTGGAAGTAATTAGGATTAGGTTTCAAACCAAAATCAAATCAGAATTTGGGATTTGTATAGATTTTCAGAAAAATAAATGAAATTAAATTAGAAGGAGATGTAGAGAGAAATGGAGGATTTCACCTTAGAAACGACGACCATCGGCGACAGCTTCCCTCCGGTAAACCTTGCGCCGTCCGTAGCTGGGAGAAACCGAGGCAGAGGGAGAGCGGCGAGAGACCTAGAAGCAAGGGGCAGACGAGAAAGGGGCGTCGGCGGCGGCGTGGGATAGAGAAGAGACGGAGAAGAACAGTGAGAGGCAGAGATGGAGAGACTGAAGAGGGGGAGAGGATGCGAGAGAGAGAGGCTGTGTATATGTGTTAGGGTTAGAACTAATTTAACACCTAATCTAATGGGCCGGGTTGAATTAATCGAGTGGGCCGATTTTAGGATTGTCGAATGGCCCGGTTTGAATTAATGGAATGGGCCGAATAATTTCATTAAAATGGGCCAATTAAAATAAATGGGCTAAATCAGAATGGGTTAAACTTAGTTCAATGTTATGGAATGAGATTAATAATACATTAGGTTAGATTTATCTCATTGTATGGGCTAAGTCTTAAAAATTCTAATGGGCTAAGATTTAGTTAATTAGAGTGAATAATTTTGATCTAGATTGGGTCAAATAATTAGATTATGTTGGAATATATTTAAGATATGAAAGTAGTAGTAATATTTCAATCTTAATAAATTTTTAAAGAATATTAATTAAAATTAATATTATCCTATAAGAATTTAGCATTTTAGCTTGTGATTAAATTATTTCAAGTAAATTATCTTAAATAATTATAGTACCCATTATTAAATTAATTGGGTAAAACAAATCAATATTAAGGATTTAATAAATTAAATATTGATTAAAATCATACGAAAATAGTTATAGAAATTTCTAAGTACTCGAATATTAGTCGAGTAAGAAATTAAAATAATTAATTAAATAATAGAATAATATTTCATTTTATTTAGATGAAATAAATTATATACTCACGATGAGTATCTTCTTCGTAATTACGATTAAGGTTTAGCGAAGGGAAAGCACTAGACGGTAAAGATTCAGATCTTATTAAGCAAGGAAGCGATTCAGGTAGACTTTCTTATACAACTAAAAATTATGTGTATTCTATCAATTATTATTTCGTTTCAAAAAAATTTTGAACTGAAATTACGTGAATTATTGTTTTGCCAAAAATATTTATATTTTTGTATGATACATATCTGCTTGAACTATTATAATCGAATTCGAGTCTCAGAGGATTGTTATCTTACTTGGACTAGTGTATACCGCGACCATGAGTCATCTAAGCGGGTTGGCCGGTCAAGTGTCCGTGGAAGGTGGTCACCTTCCCGACACACAGAAATACAGATATGATTGATTACTCCAGAACTTAGACTGCGCAGTCGAATTTTAAGAATCACAAAAGAATTTAGTGAACATAGGCTTCTTTAGAGATAAAATCCCTATGTCTCACTGTGTTATGACAATGATAATTATATTAGTACGGATACGATTTCGGCATGTGTCTACTGAGTACTTTTGTACTCAGCCCTGCATGTATTTATAAATGTGCAGGTTGAGCTGTGATGTTAAAGGGGAGTGTTCAGTGATGGTTTTTGTCGAACTCAATTAGTAGTAACTCTTAGGGGTTTATATGTCTTCATACATGTAAACTTAGAAAATAATCTAATTTCCGCTGCAAACACTCCATTTAGTATTCAGTATCTCTAGACTTTATAATCAACGACCTATGTATTTTGTTATCGGTCACTTAGTACTGAATTTCGTGTATGAATCCTTATTTGTCGAACCACTTATTATATATTCACCTTCGTGTTAATACCCATTTCTTTTCCCATTCCCATATTTCATCCCTAAGTCACAGTTTTACCCATCTTTACTATACTTAGTAAATGTGGGTCGTGACAAGTATCATTTGATGCGAGAGCTGACCTTAGTCCGCAGAATGATATCAGTATGTATAAACTGATACACATGCTTTACATATATATATTGAGAGGTTTCACAGTGAGATAAGTTCTACATGCTGATACTTAGAACGAGGTCTCGTAAATTAGTTCATTTCTTAATCTGTGACGATGACATTATTATAAGCGGTTGATTATATGCTTCTTTGATTCATCTGCGTTTGCGGGTTTTTCGTAACATAAAACAGTGATGTCTTGTGCGGTAGTGATTGACTTACCTAGAAGTGCTCGACTGTCAATCGTACAGAATCGCATCTAGGTGACACGAGTTGATTAAATCCATGTGAAGCGTTCAGAAAGATTTATTGCATAAGAAGAAATCTGGTCGGTTGAAATTTATTCCGTATGTAATAATTAAGGTCTGAACCGGATCACTCACGAATAAATATATCAATTAATTATGAGTTGTTAGCAAACTCAATTAATTAATGGATTTGAAAGTTTTAAACGCTGGAAATAATTAATGACAAGAGGGTTACATCCATAATTTGAATGGATGAAGATAAATTCAATATTTATCCTATAGTGGAGTCAATAAATATTTATAATAGAATTACACTTTATTGCATTTTCATAGATTAATTAATTTGGGGTTAAATTAATTAATTTAAGTCTAAGTTGGACCAAACAATTAATTAAATTTAATTGGGCCAAAAGTGACTTGGAAATTAATTTAATTAAATTATGGATTTGACCAAGTCAAAATTAAATTTAAATTATTCAAATTTGAATTTGAATAATAGATGGAAAATGCATGAGATTAAAGTGGGATATTAGTTCTATTCTATTATTTGGGATCATATCCATTCACCTTAGAAGCTCTAATCTAGCCCAAAAGAAAATTAAACAAACACAGAAACAAGAAAACGGATCAAACGTATATGGGAGAAAGAAAAAGAAAATTAAAACAAAAACAAATACAAATACATAAAATAACACAAACAAATCGCCTAAAGCCTTCTCCGACAAATGCGCCAAAAAAATTTCAACCTAAATTGTACTTAGATTCTTGCAATAGAACGAGATCAATTGTAGTGCAATAAGCTGATCATAGTCGAATCTCACGTGGAAGGTTAAGCAGGGCCTTTCGTTTGTATTAAACATAAAAACTATTAAATTCCTAAAAAATCTAACAAGAAGGTTTGTGGATTTAAAATGAATTAAACGAGATAAGAAAATAATTAGTAACCTGATTGAGAGTACAGATAAAGGATAAACTAGAACTCGAGAATTCTCTTTATGATGATAATAAACAAGACATTAGTATGCACAACATATAATAACACAAGATCATCCAATATATTCCCTAACCATAACTTTCACATCAAGAAAGAAAATATATTAATCAAAAGCATGAAAAGATGATAAATCAATCACTCGTTTCCGGTTAGATTGATTTCGTTTGAACTTTGATCTACAACAAACTACTCTTTCGATCTTGTTTATCAATCGTAGCATAACAAACCTGATTCAAACGGCAAGCGTGCATAAAAACATCAAATCATCACACCACAAATCGAATCCCCTAGTTTTAGATATAAAATTAGCCAATTATAGCAAAGAAAACAAAAATCTCATAAATCAGAGAACCCATTCTAATTTTAAAATCATCATCTTTTATTTCCAACCCAGAAGTATCAGTCCAATGTCGGTTGGAAATGCAATGAGGGTTGGAGTCGTTCTCTGGAAAGGAATATGAATATACTCAATGTTGGTTGGAATTCCAACACCGGTTGGAATGACTTTCTGGAAAGAATTAAACTCATCATCCTATATTGGTTGGAAATGCAATGAGAGTTGGGATAACTCTCTGGAAAGAATTACATCACTCTCATAATATCGGTTGGAGATGCAATGAAGGTTGTAAACTTCAATCTTTGAGCTTTAAACTTCTCGTTTGTTGCATGAAAATATCTATTATTGCACAATGTTGCAGTCTCTCTACATAAAGATAATTAGAAACCAATATAACCAAGTAGCATAATTTCAAAAAATTAAAAACGAATATAAAAAGGTCAAACAAACGAGAAGATAATACACAAAATAATACAAAACAAGTTATATAGTTAAATTGGTCATTAGTGCCTTTTTATTTAATTTATAAAATTAATTTTATTAACATTATATTAATAAAATACATTTATTTATTATTTATATTTTTATAAATAAATTGTACATTTCTTACACCACGAAAAGTTATAAAAAATGATCATGTGTAAAATGTTGATTATATAATTTATATTTCATATCTTTTTTAGTTTTAATTCAATTTGTAGTCGAATGACTATTAATGAAATGATACACTCATAAAATGAGAATGTTATGTAAAAAAAAAAAAAAAAAAAATGAGAATGTTATGTTTCACCAAAATTAGTGTAGATAACATTTATATGTGAGTGCTCACTGAAGTAACTCATTGAAAAATTTTATGTACAATTTATGAAAATATTTTTTTTCTAATTATGATAGCGTCTGATTAGTTTTTTGACTTGAGATGTCATATTAATCTTATATTAATTATATCTCATTTTGATATAATATATGATTGATTGACAAATATTAAGAATTTATGTTAGATGAAATATAAATTAATGATAAGATTAACGAGTAGTCAATAAATAAGATATCACTTGATTATGTTAAGAGAATCTTCTTGAATTTTTATTATTAATGGCTCGGAAACCTTGGTCAATGCAACATGAATTAAGATTCATTTGTTGAGTTACTGAATTATATTATAACCAAAATGTAAAATTAGATTCATTTGAGTTTTAATTTAATTTCGAACTCAAATTTAATTGGAGATTGGATATTAGAAGAATCGCGTACTTGACAATTTGTAATTGAAATATATTTGCTTGTTATTTCACCTAGTACTATGTGGTCATGCTACTGTGCTAAATGTACGAGTGGATCGGTATGACATACCAAATATTTTTTCGTCGTATCGATACCATACCGTTTTTTTTGTCGTATTGATATTGTACCGAATTTTTGGTAGTATACCAAATTTTGGTAAGGTATACTGAAAATACTGCATTTCATATAAAAAATTATGCCACAATTATGAATAATTTTTTTTAATTTTATCTTATACTTGTAATTACTTATTAACATAAAAATAAGGGCATAAATTATATATATAAGTATTCGTATTATGTATTACATTAATATTAATTAGTATACAACCATTATATACAACTTGATTCAAGTAATTTAAAAAATATTAAAGATGTAAAAATAATTATTGTATAAATTATATATATATATATTGTTATAAATAATATTTATATGTTGACATTACTTTAGAATATTAGTGTATTTATTAATTACATGTTTCTCCTTGTAAACTGGAAATACTATATATATATGAATACAGTTCTAGGGTTTCTAACCCTACTGTTCATTTTTTCTCTGCGCCGTCTCTTCAATTTCTTTTCTCCGTCCTGCAGTTACTTTCTTTTTCTCCATATTATTTTGTTCAACTATGGAATTGAATCAACTCATATTATAACACGTTATCAGCACGAGTCTCTAACCTAGAGTACGGTGATTTGTCCTAGGAAAGAATCGTTTCTTTCCTGGAAGGTACTATACTTATATTTTTATTCTAATTGATTCTTGAACATATGATATGGAAAGCGTGGAGTGTGCATATTGTAAGATTGATTTCTAAATACTACAATATATTTATATCCTCTATTTTTTGTGATTGTTCTGTAAATGTTGATTTGAATATCATGTGATTTCTGGGTTTGTAATGTTTCTTTTTAATTTCTACTGAATTCTGTCATCAGTCTGATTCAAGTGAAACGTGGGTGTCGTTGAAATCTAAATTTAGAGTTATGATGAAATTTGGATTGCTTAAATAACATTCTTCGTTGGTCTTGAAAAATATAATCTTAAATACTTGCTAGGCTTGAAGATTAATAAAATGAGGAGTATTATTATTCTTGTCACGTCCCCATTTCACTTCTCTAAGTAGAATCGAGGAAAACGTGACTAAAAGAAAATATACGGATAAAAAACGATACGAAACATTGATAAAAGGGTGATCCATGAAACATACAACAAAGAGGAAGATTTCGATAGAGTTTCGAGTGTCACGAACACCCCTAAAACATCAACAGAATTTCAAAGTCTGGAATACTTGGTTCGACACGAATGAAATAACGGTGAACGATTACAAGTCTGAACTACATAGTCCGAAGCAAGACGGATATTTAAACAGTTCTTGAATAATAATCTGGCAGCGGAAACTGGATCAATGTCTAGATTTACATGTATGACGACATATAAACCACCGAGAGTAAAACATTTAAAGTTCAACAAAAACCACCGCTGAGCCTTCCACTTCGTCATCACGACTTAACCTGCACATTTATAAATATATGCAGGGCTGAGTACGAAAGTACTCAGTAAACACATGCCGAAATCACATTCGTACTGATATATTTGCAATTTGCCGTAATACAGTGCAACATAGGGATTTTGTCACTAAAGAACCTATGTTCACTAAATTCTTTTGTGATCTTAAAAGTTCGACTGCGCAGTCTAAGTTCTGGAGTAATCAAACATATCTGTAATTCTGTGTGTCGGGAAAGTGGCCACTTTCCACGAACACTGAACCGGCCAACCCGCTAAGATGACTCACGGTTCTGGTGTACACTAACCTTAAAAGATATAAATCTTTAAAGGTCCGAAATCGATTAAATTATCAACAGATACGCATCATACCAAAATACAAATATTTTCGACAATGCAATATTTTATAACATTTCAAATTCTAAGCATTCTAAACGAAAATCATACTTTTGGTATAACGCATACGATTTCTGATTTGTAAAAGAAAGCCTACCTGATATGCTTCCTCGTCTAATGAAAGTCTGGTCTAGATCGACTGGAATTTCCTCTCGCCGCACCTTAATCGTACTTAAGAGGGAAAATACCCATCGTGAGTATTAATTCGTCTTAGAGAATCAAAATGAAATAATACGCTATTATTTCATAATTTATTTGATTATGCTTCTCAATTTAGAATTGAGTTTCTAGTAATGAAATTCAATTCATTAATGAAGAGTTCAAAATAACTCTCAATTTAACAAATTTTCCTAGCACTATTCGAGTTGTCCTGTCAAATAAATTCTAATTAGATTACTAACGGTCGTCGAGATAATTACTCGAACCAATCTAATTCCAAGCCTAACGCTCTAGTCTAGACTCTTATAAGCTAACATAATTAAATTTATCACTTACGCATGCATAGAATCGAAATCCGTCTACTAATCTCGTCTTATATCTATAACTCGGTTCATTTAAAAGTTGGGGTCAATTTAACTAATCATAGGCAAACCAAATAAATAAATTTCTAAGATCAAAGATTTAATTAGTTAAGTAAATTCTTAATTTGTTCTAATTATTTTATTAAGGCTCGTCTTATGAAACGAAGACATTTATTCCGTCAAAATTTATTCGTTTTACAACCCGATAGATTTTTATTTTGGATTCTAGTTCGACATTTATTTTGGGCCCAGATTCTATCTTTACATTGGGCCCAGTACTAAATTACCACTACCAAGCCCAATTGTTTTAATCCATTGGCCCAAAATGTTGGCCCATTTCTTAAACCTTCATCCGGTCCACTCTCTTCTTTCTTACTATCTGCTTTGCCTTCGGTCTCGCTATCTGCTCGCCTCTGGTCTCACTATCTGCTCTCGCCTTCTGCTTTCACGATCTGCTTTTCCTTCTGGTTTCACTATCTGCTTCTTTTCCTTTCATTATCTGCTTCTCGCTTTCACTATCTGCTTCGCTCCTTCACTATCTGTTCCCGTCTCCCTCTCGCTCGCTGTCTCTTTTGATTTCCTCGGTTGCTGCTCTTCCACCTCTTCTCCTAGGGGTCCCCAGTCGCCATCGACGCCAAGAGGTAAATCTTTTACTCTTCATCTATTTACAGATTCATTTTAGTTCTTAGGATTAAATCTTCGGTTCTGTTTTCGATTAATTCTTCCTAAATCTGAAATATCATCCTGTGACTCTGCATGTTTAGAATTTTGGGTTTTTACTTAATAATTGTTGTTAACTACTCGTTATCTTATTCTCTGGTTCTCTTGATTTGGTAGGGTTATTGGATGGTGGGTGATCGGAGCTGCTTCTGGGTTGCAAGTCTCGGCCCCTCTTAGGTAATTTCCTATTTTCTCCCAATTTCTCTTAATTGGATTTAAACTTCATTAGTTTAGCTTCTGATTTAAGACGATTACATTATTTCTTACTGCATGTTTAAATTTCTCTTCAGTTTATGCTTTTAGAATTTTGACTGGCTATGTTTTAGTTTGAGATTTCAAATTCTGGGGATTTTTGCATTTGATTTCTTTGTTCTCTGTGGCATTAATATTCCTTAGAGTTCCTGAGTTAACCATTTGGCCATACTTTAGCTTTATTTTGAAACCGGGTTGTACTTTAAAAGTTATAATTCGTTTTTGGTTTTAACGTTCTAACAAATCTGTCTTTGGTTCTGTTCTGTTTCTGGCTGAGGGCACATAGCTTGGTTTTAGCTGGATTGCTTATTAAAAGAAGTTCTGGAAGTGAATTTTCATGAGAGGTAGCTTCTGTCTTTTAGTTTTCTTTTCTTAACCAGATGTAATAGAGTATAAATTCTGTTCTAGGGATATAAGACCATTGAGTATGTTCTGGAGCTTAAATCAACACCATTTCGTTCGTTCAGGTAAAAAAAATATATCAGAATCTATACTCGTAAATCTATTTGTAGGTTCTGTTTTCTCAAGTCTGCATGCGTATAAAATTATTTTACTGGCTAAACGTTCCGTTCTAAAGCTTGGATACACCTATCTATATAGTGTGTTTCATGAATCAGCATGATGCTTCCTAAACAGTTTAAAATCTGAAAGTCCCTTAGTTTTCTAAGTTCTTTAGTTTACTAATTCTGAACTTAACAGTTTAAAACTTCTAATTATTACCTCCTGCTCTTTTAAATCTAGAAGAAGATGGATCAAGTTTCAGTTCTCCGATTATAAGCTCAGCATCACCGTTTTAAGAAAACAGTAGGAGGTCTTGAACTAATGTTAAGAATAAGACTAGAGTAATAACCGTGTACCCTCACGCATATGTATAGCTATTCCTATGTTCTGCAGTTAGTAAGCAAGTACTTTTAAGTTCTGAAACCTATTTGAAGTTCTAGGTTCTGCATGCTTAATTTAGTTTTAATTCTTTACTAGCCCCATAGAGAACACAACTGAATGCTCGGGTTTGTGTTTACCTTAAACTTCTGAAATTTCTGAATGGGGGTAACTCGGGTGACTGCTCGGGGTGTGGGTAGAAACTGTTCTGTCAAAGCTTTTGTGAATGAGGACCGAGTTCTTGGAAAACAACACAGTAAAGTGTTTCAGTTGGAATCTTAGCATTAGACTGAAAAGATGAAGATATATTTACCTTAAACTTCTAAACCTGGAGTTGGGGTGAAAGAGGCTCTCTTGAGTGGATGAATGCTTCCAAGTGATAAGTAAGTTATGTTTCAGTGGGGGTGAAGGTAAGCATTACTGTGGGATATAGAAGGGTGTTTGATGTGGTTTGAAATGTATGGGGTTCCTTTATTTCGGTCAGACTGCACCTTAGCACTTGAGTTCACTACACATAGCACAGCCTATTTCCTAACACTATACTGCTCTAGTTCTTGACTTTTGAGGCTGCCTTATGTTGCTGTTCCCTTCTCTTTGCAGGTGTTATGCAAAGGAAAGAGTGTGGAGTGACAACCATCATTGCTTCTTCCTGTTGCCCGTCTATTCCTTCCCTTTCTTTCCCTTCATTTGTCTTGATTTTGCATTAATGTATATAAAGATTTAGACAGTGAGGAGATCTAATATTTATGTAGAGAATTTGTTATGGGATTCTTGTCCAGATTTTGCAAAGCTTACAGCTTTAGAACTCTATAGATATTGCTACTCTATTTTCTAGCTTAGTATATCTATGTACATATGTAAACATCACACGGCTTTCTTGTTATTCTGCAGCATCTAAAACCTCTTTCCTATAGTTCTAAATGCGTGAATGTCCCTTTTCATATATATATATATATGTATCTCACGATAGTTCAATTAACCGTACACCTCTAAGTGGAAAATTATGTACATGCATTTACCCAAAGTGAGAAATCAACATTTGAATCTATATCTTATCTCATTAATTCAAATAATACAATTCTTCCAAAAATCAATAGTTAACGAGCTAATTCTAAACATACACCACTCAAGTACGTAATTAATAAAACATTGGTGTACTCATTTCATAAGTACATACCTTCGCTAGTAATAATCCAATCCATTGATTACTAATAATCTATAATACTAACCCTCCATTTATTAATAATAATCTATAATACTAACCCTCCATTTATTAATAATAATCTATAATACATCATTCCTTCATTAGTTCTAATAATGTACTCTTCCACGACACATAACTATACTACTAAAAGTTAAAGCTCTTGCTAAGTAGTCCATTTTTTTCTTATCTAGCCTTTAACTATCGATCATGCACCGCAAGAATATTTAATTTGTCTTTTTAAACAATCATCATCAAAACGAGCTTACGTAATGTCTAACATATTCCAAAACTAAAAAGTGCACGAACAAAATTGCTACTATCCTCAATCTGTTAATCAACATCTTAATAACTATATAACGAAATTTTATTATTACGATTTTCGATACATAGTAGTCGTAGGAAAATTTTACGGGCCATTACATCCTCCCCTTCTAAATAAAAATTTCGTCCCGAAATTTGTACGTTCTCACTAAAATAGCTCGGGGTATTTTTCTTTCATCCTTTCTTCGAGCTCCCAAGTAGCTTCCTCTTGCCCGTGGTGTTTCCATAGTACTTTAACCAACTTGATTGACTTATTTCTAAGTTCTTGTACTTTCTGATCCAATATGGCTTCGGGTCTTTCTTCATAAGTCAAGTCCGGTTGCAAAATCATCTCTTCCTGATAGATAACGTGTTTCGGGTCAAACACGTATTTTCTGAGTTGCGACACATGGAAAACGTTATGAACGTTTCCAAAACTTGGCGGCAGTGCTAGTCTATATGCTACTGGACCTATTCTTTCCAGAATCTCGTATGGTCCAATAAAACAGGGTCTCAGCTTTCCTTTAACGCCGAATCTGGTTATTCCCTAGGAAGGAGATACCTTCAAGAAAACCTTATCTCCCATTTCGAACTGTAGTTCGGTTCTTCAGGTGTCAGCATAAGACTTCTGCCTGTTCTGAGCTTCCTTGATTCTCTCTCTGATCTGTCTAACAATTTCGATCATCTCGCTGACTGAGTCCGGGCCTGTTATTGCTCTTTCTCCAACTTCATCCCAATAGAGTGGCGATCTGCACTTCTTCCCATATAGTGCTTCATACGGTGCCATCCCTATGGTTGCTTGGTAGCTGTTGTTGTAAGCAAATTCGATTAGCGGTAGTACCGCTTCCCAGCTTCCACCTCTATCAAGAACAACCGTTCTCAACATGTCTTCGAGGGTTTGAATCGTTCTCTCCGATTGTCCGTCGGTCTGAGGGTGAAATGCGGTACTGAAATTCAGCCTCGTGCCTAATTCCTTCTGGAGACTCATCCAGAATCTGGATGTAAACTTCGAGTCTCGGTCTGAGGTAATTGATACAGGCACGCCGTGTAATCGTACGATCTCGCGTACATACAATTGAGATAACTTGTCTGACCCATAAGTTATCATTATAGGAATAAAGTGGGCGCACTTTGTAAGACGATCTACGATTACCCATATAGCAGTGTTTCCTCGCTTAGATTTAGGCAATCCTGTAACAAAGTCCATGGCGATATGCTCCCATTTCCATTCCGGAATCTCTAATGGTTGCAATTTGCCATAGGGTCGCTGATGTAGAGCCTTCACTTGTTGGCACGCTAAACATCGCTCTACAAACGAAGCAATGTCCTTCTTCATACCATCCCACCAGAATTTCTTCTTCAAATCCTGGTACATCTTCGTACTTCCTGGGTGGGCAGTATATGGTGTATCATGAGCTTCACTCAAGATTTCCTGCTTAAGTTCTTCACTATGTGGAATACATAACCTTCCTTCGTAGGAGATCATGTTATCACCTTCTTCATGGTAACCTGCTGCATCATCCTTTCTAACCTTCAAACGTATCTTCTCGAGCTTTTCATCCTTCCTTTGTGCAATTAGGATCTTACTCCTCAAGTCAGGTTCTACTGTCAATGTTGCTAGAATTCCTCCCACAGTCTCGGGTGGTGGTAGAATTTCCAAATGCATTTTCTCAAATTCTTTCACGAGTTCATTTTCTCGAGTTAGAATAAATGCAAGTTTCGAGGAATTTTTACGGCTCAGGGCATCGACAACTACGTTAGCCTTCCCTGGATGATAATTTATACCGCAATCATAATCCTTTACTAATTCGAGCCATCTCCTTTGCCTCATATTAAGGTCTTTCTGCTCGAAGAAGTATTTGAGACTCTTGTGATCCGTGAAAATTTCGCATCGAACTCCGTAGAGATGATGTCTCCAAATTTTCAAAGCATGCACAACGGCAGCTAACTCCAGATCGTGAGTTGGGTAGTTCAGCTCGTGCGGCCGTAGTTGTCGAGATGCGTATGCTATGACCTTTCCCTCTTGCATCAAGACACATCCCAATCCATTCTTAGATGCGTCTGTATAGACTACATATTCCTTATTGGATTCGGGGACTGCTAGTATCGGGGCGGTAGTCAACTTTTCTTTCAGTATCTGGAAACTGGCTTCGCATTCTGAAGACCACGTGAACTTGATTCCTTTTTGCAGTTGTTGCGTCATCGGCCGTGCTATCTTGGAAAATCCTTCTATAAATCTTCGATAGTATCCAGCCAATCCCAAGAAACTCCTGATTTCATTGGGGGTCATCGGCGCCTTCCATTCGCGAACAGCTTCTACCTTAACTGGATCTACTTTGATTCCCTCTGCTGATACAATATGCCCAAGAAACATCACTTCTCTAAGCCAAAATTCACACTTGCTGAACATAGCGTAGAATTTCTCGTTTCTGAGGGTTTCTAGGGTGATCCTTAGATGTTGCTCATGTTCTTTCTCATTCTTCGAATAGATAAGGACATCATCTATGAAGACCAAGATGAACTTGTCAAGGTAAGGGTGAAACACGCGGTTCATCAGATCCATGAACACTGCTGGTGCATTTGTTAACCCGAATGGCATCATTATAAACTCGTAGTGACCATACCGAGTTTGAAAAGCAGTTTTAGGAACGTCTTCTGTTCGGATCTTCAGCTGATGGTATCCTGATCTCAAATCTACTTTTGAGAAGATACATGCTCCCTTGAGTTGATCAAACAAATCATCTATCCTTGGCAAAGGATATCGATTCTTGAGTGTCAACTTATTCAACTCTCTGTAGTCTATGCACATCCTCAAGGTTCCGTCCTTCTTCTTGACGAAGAGTACCGGTGCTCCCCAAGGGGATACACTGGGTCGGATGAATCCTAAGTCTAACAACTCTTGGAGTTTGTATCTTGAGTTCTTCCAACTCCTTAGGGGCCATCCTATAAGGTGCTTTGGATACCCGGGCTGATCCTGGTTCCAGATCAATTGTGAATTCTAACTGCCTGTTGGGTGGCAATCCTGGCAACTCGTCTGGAAATACATCTGGGTATTCCCGCACAATGGCTACATCTTCAAGTCTCCTTTCTTCATTCTCTTCTCCCTTCAAATACACTAGGTAGGATGAACATCCTTTCCTTACTAGCTTAGCAGCTTGCAGTGCTGAGATAATCGCCTTCTTCTTGTTCATGGTGATCCCGTGAAAGCTCGTAGGTTCTTTTCCTGGGATTTTGAACGATATTTGTCTCTCTTTGCAGAGAATAGTGGCATAGTTTTCGGCTAGCCAATCCATCCCTAGGATTACGTCCATATCATTCATCGGAATTACACTAAGGTTGTTCGCAAGAACTTTAAGTGATCCTAACTCCAAACTCAGATTAGAGCAAGAGTGTGTAAGAGTCGTAGTTCCTCCCAAAGGTGAAGAAACTTTCAGAGATATCTCTAACGGTTCTAGTTCCAGTCTTAAGTTCTCTACGCATGCTTTGGCAATAAACGAGTGGGAAGCTCCAGTATCAAACAGAATAATTACTGGAGTGTTGAGGAGTGTTCCCATACCTGTCAGGTTTCCCCGATTTCCCTCAGGCTGCTTTTGCTTTATTGCGTAAGCCCTTGCCTGGTTTGACTGCTTCTGATATTGCCGGGGTTGGTAATGAGGCGGTAGCAGTGGAGGTGGTGGTGGCTGCTGAGGTGCTTGTTGTCTGAGAGGTTGAGCTTGAATAGCTCTAACCTGCTGATTCGGCGCCGCCTGACTAGACCTCGCGCTCGTACCTTGCTGCCGTGTAGGGCACTGGTTGGCAAAATGCCCTTTCTGTCCACACGCAAAGCATCCATCGCTGCCAGGTTTGCATATTCCCCCATGCATCTTCTTGCATTTGGGACAGATAGGGAACTTCTGTGGATAGTTCCCTTTTTGGACAGTCGGGTTCGGTCTTGAAAAATTCTGGGATCGTGCTGGCCCCTCCCATGGCTTCCTCACAGTGGAATTTTTCCTGTTATCCTCCCACTTACGCTTTCCCTTGTAGCCTTGGGATTGCGGTTGGGCGGATACTGGTGTCGCAGTAGGTGTGGACCTTTCCACTGGCATCGCAGCTTCAATATCCAAAGCTCGGTTTAGGGATTCGGTGTAGGACAATCCCCCATGGCTCGCCAACGCCATTCTTATCTCGTGCCTTAGCCCCGCACAAAACTTTTCAGCCATCTTCTGATCTGTATCAACTTGCTCTGGTGCATATCTTGCCATGTCACAGAATGTCCGATCGTACTCTGTGACAGTCATCCTCCCTTGCTTTAAATTGTAGAACTCTGCCTCCTTTCGTTTACGGTAACTCTTCGGAATATATTTGTCGTATATCCCCGTCTTAAAGTCTTCCCAAGTCAGGTTTGCCAGTTGTTCCGGTGTCAAAATCTTTCTGCGTGCTTCCCACCAGAAATCGGCCGATCCGGTAAGTTGGAAGGTGACGCAGGTCATGCGCTCCTGGTCTGTACAACGCAAGAAATTGAATATGCGTTCAAGGGCTCGCACCCAAAGTTCTGCCTCCGACGGGTCTCCCATCCCGTTGAAAACCGGTGGGTTTTGCCTCAGAAATAGTTCTTCTATCCTGCGTTCCGGTGGTGGTAGGGGTGGAGTTTGTTCTCGTGCAATTTCAGGTCCTTCCTCGGCAATTCTGTGTTCTCTTCCTCTACCTCCGCCTCTCGGGCGTCCTGCTCTTCTCGGCGGCATTCTGCTAAGTGCATAACCCATTAATAAGACATATATCTATATACGCATATGTTTATTTCTTCTTAAAATTAGAACTTGGCGAAAGTCTTTATTTCTATTACGCGTTTATGGCAGTCCCAATGCTGTAGGTATATAAAATTTTCTTTTCTGAAGATTTCACGCGATTACTACATTCGTTATAAAAGTATAGCTATTATCGATAATTGTTGGTCCCGAAAGAGCAAGGTTTGGTGTATGGGGGGGGGAATACACCAAATACTAACTTTTCAGTTTTACTTGACGATTTATAAGAGAGCGCAAGCTATTCTATACAAGAAATTGCTCGGCAGTGACTAAACAGATCGATACGCAGATCAGTAGCTGATTTAGTCCAAACAGATTACTCTCTTAGTGAAAACACTTAGCAGACAATAAGAGTGATCTTATTACTTTCTAAGTGTAGAGTGAGTGCGGAATAATGGTGGATTAGTGAATGCTCTTGTTTAGAAAACCTTAGAAAATTAACCAGATCGTTTAGGAGATTGTTTGAGATGCAGATGGATGATAGTGCAGAAAGTTAGAATAATAAACAACAGAAGATATAAAGAATGCAGGAATGTAAAGCACACAGTTGTTTAACGTGGTTCGGGAAATCCCTACGTCCACGATCTGGTCAAAACTAGACCAGATTATCCACTACTAGGATACTCTGCTTCTTTATACTCGTGGAGAACGAGTCACAAGTACCAATCACAACTAGAGTGATACTTATGCACGAATGAAGGGTCGTGTCCCTTTACAACAGATTACCTCTACGTTACCACTAGAAAACTACTAGCTAGCAGGGTTATCTCCTTTCTCTCGACAAGACAGACTTGAATCGAGGTGGTTGGTGTGATGTAGAATCACAGAATGTTGAAGCTCTAAGTCTGGAATGCAGAAAACTTGAAGGATAATTGCAGTATAGCTCGCGTGTGTTCTCAGTTTTTCGAGATTGTTGTCTTCAACTATATAGGCTTTGAATTTTTAAATTCTAGCCGTTGTTGATTGGCGTGGGATAGATGGTATATTGCCAATCAATGGTTTCCATCATATCTGTTCTTGCCATATAGGAAAGGTTGACTCAATCTTTGATTTATGGAAATCAGATTGTTAACGGTCTCTTTCCTTATATGTTTAACTCGTAGATCATCTTTCCAAACCCTGTTGGATGGACTTTGATCTTGTCGTGGCAAGTCTATATGATGTGTAGGATGATGTCAGCTAATGGCTTGATGACTCAATCGCTCTGGTTCATCGCTGTAGGCATCGATCTGGTCATCGATCTGGTCGCTGTCTGTTACAGCAGATCGATTCCTTTGGGCGTGAAATCTTGACCTTCATCCTATTCTAAGTTGAGAATGACTTCTATAGGAACATCTCCTTTACATTTTAAGTCATCTCCTAATCTGTTCCATAACAGAAATCATCTTATCCATAGTGATCTGGTTTTACATGAGGAACAAATTAGTGCTAAGCTAAGTGTGTTTCGAGATACCATCATCAACACTAAAATCTTTAAGGTTCCCAACAATTTCCCCCTTGTTGATGATGTCGAAACCACACTTTACAAAATGAATCCTATCAGCTTATACAGATCGGTCTGGTCTGGTTTTCCAGATTGATCAAATTACGTTATTAAGTTTATAACGTTTTAGGATATTTTAAATGTGTTCTGGACAATGAATTGTTGTCATCAGAAACTCAAAATGGATTTCATATATTGATAAGAAGACAAGAGAGGTTACAGATAGACAGAACAAATCATAAGAAAAGGCAGATCACAAAGATATAAGAATTAAGAATACTATCTGCTTTTTCTTCTCTCCTCTTGTTGCTTCTTCATTCTTGCTCTGGTCTCATCAGATACAAGCTGCACGCTTTCGTATACCCCTTCTCTTACCCTTATGTAGTCAGGGTCTTCAGCATCCACCTTATACCCTCTGTTTTCTGCCAGCTGATTTATGAAGTTTAGCAGAAAAGTCTTGTCCGGAAGGTCTGTCCCAGGGATGGTAGGACAGGTTCTGAATTCCTTCTCAGGAGCAGTTATAGTGATCTGGGCTTTGGCAGCTGCTGCTCTGATTTCCTCCACCAGATCCCTTGCATCATTTCGATCCATATACAGGTCGAAAGCTTCATTAGGTGTCCCTTCACAGTAGAGTGGTTCCTTGAGGAAATAGCGACACATAATGAACCCGTATTTCAGACCTTCAAAACCTTCCTTCAAATGATCTGGGACCCAGTTGGTCTCTCCCTGTTTGGTTAGAGATTTGCGAATGGGAGCAGATGAGAACCAACTTGATCCAGCTCTTCTCTTTTTCTTGGAAGGTTGAGTCTGGCTCGATCTGCTTGGCGAAAAAGTTTTCTGTGCTTGGAAGGAAGGAGAGCTGGCTGGTTTCTTTGCAGTTGATGCACCAGATCCTGACAAGCTCTTCTTTTTCTCTTCTGCTGCTTTTTCTTTCTTCTGTTCTTGCGCAGCAGATGGCTTTTTCTTCCCACTCCCTTCCCCCTTTTCGACATCATCAATAAATGTTTGAATGAATGTCTTGAGGGAGGTGACCTCTGCCTTCAATTCGGTGACTTCTTTGGCAGATTCAAATCGTTCTGACAACAGAGAGGTGATGTTGAGGTTGGAATCATTGATCTGTTTCTGAAGAGAAGCCTGTGTGTTGGCCAGATCAGATTTGATGTCTTCTTGAGCTGCCTTGATGTCCGCAGTTTCATCAAAATAGGATTTGATTAGAGTGGATGTTGGGTAGTGCAGGTCACGGAGTTTCCTTTCAACAAAATTTCGCCCATCAACTTCAAACTGCCTGAGCATAGCTTTGGTATGGGAGATTGTTTCCTTGATAACATCAGCTGCTATCCCATCAGTCTGAGCCTTCACTATGTCGTGCACCATATCTTTCTCTTTTTCTGCAAAGGCACTGATGATTTTGTACATCTCCTTCACTCTGAATTCAGTTGAAAACAGATTTTGATCAATCTGTGCTTTCCTCTCATCAGCATCAGCCCGATCATCATCTAGTTTCTTGTTGATCTCTTCAATCTTCAGTCTACAGATGCGCCTTAGATCAGAGTCGACCTGATTGACAGGAGTTTGCAGGTGGTCGTTGAACTCTGTGAGTATACGGGTGGCTTCTTCTTGAACTGTGGTCAGTGTTCCATACATGTACTGATCCACCTTCTTGGAGATGAGATACTCTGATTTGTGTATGAGACAGTGATTGATGTTGGTCCATCAATATGTCTTCCAAGGTGTATGTCTGCACATGTATGTTCTGTGCAGCTGCAACAGCAGGAGTGATGATATCATTTGTGAGCTCGCCTCCTATATTCTGTCCAACTGGTTCTTCCTCTTCTGGTGCTTCCTCAGTTGGTGCAGGTGGAGCAGTGATCTGCTCACCAGTGTCAGTTATGACCTGGTCTGTTGCTGGTTCTGCTATTTCTGCACCCTGTTGGTGATCAACAGATGGGGCAGTCTCAACATCATCTTCATCCACAACAGTGTCATAAAATTGTAGCTTGCCAGCCTTCTCATATATTTCTCTCAAATTTATCTGTAGCTTCTGAGCTTCTAGCTGAGCTATTGCAAGAATAGACTGTGAGTAGCTTTCTCTTAGTTCAGCCACAGATGAAACTTCAAAAATATTCAGCAGTGTGGCTTCCTCTGCCTTGAGCTGGTCAATTGGTCTGATTTTAAGCAGTGCATCTAAGACATAGAACTCCTTGTCTTTGATCAGTAGCAGCAATTTGACCCTTTTTGCGGCATCATAGCTCTCTGGAGTTAGCTGAATGCCTGGAAACGTGTTAAGCACAGCTCTGTCTGCTTCAGCTTCAATCATTTTCACTACGGACTGAGCTGTGTTCTTCTCCACATCTTCATCTGAAGATTCAATTTCTTCTTCATCCTCCTCATTGATCTGTTCTAGAGGCTCAGCAGAGGATGAGCTTATTGTGTGAGCTGGGGAGAAGTCCCTGGACTGGTCTGGTTGAACTGATGACACAGGTTCAACATCTTCTGGTTCACCAACCAGTACAATATCTTCTTCCTCAACCTCCGGTTGAGGGATGATAACTTCTGCAGCAGTTGGGGCTTCGGTCTGTATCTCAGCAGACAGTTTGTGAAGCCTTCTGCGTTTGAGTTTGGGCTGCTGTGCTGCGGTAGAAGTGTCTGTTTCAACAGAGCTGGCCCTCCTGGTCACTCTTTTGGAGGGGGTTCTCTCTGTTGGCTTCTCCTTGGTGATTTTAGATTTTGTGGAGTGATCTGCTGGACCAGATGGAGGAAGCCAGATTGGATTCGAGTTCCCCATCTCCATCAGAGCATTAAAGCCAGATTTTGTTGGGAACCCCATAAAATACTCTGAGTTTTGATGATGCTCTTACAAAACACACTTGGTATTATACATGTTCTGTACCTTTTCTTTTGGTTTCAGCAAACCAGATAGTCGAAGCTCGTTCAACCAGAAAGATAGAAGTTGTCTCGGTCAGAAATCAAAACCAGCCAGCAGAAGGCTGGAGCAAGACAACTTCAACAGAGAAGGCTAAACCAGAGAATCTCAAAACCAGCATGTCTCAAGACAGAAAATGCTAAACCAGAGAATCTCAAAACCAGCAAGTCTCAAGACAGAAAATGCTAAACCAGAGAATCTCAAACCAGCAAGTCACAGACAGAAGGCTAAACCAGAGAATCTCAAAACCAGCAAGTCAACAGACAGAAGGCTAAACCAGAGAATCTCAAAACCAGCAAGTCTCAAAGACAGAATGCTAAACCAGAGAGTCTCAATCAGAAAATGAAGCTAGTCAACTTTAACAGAAAGTTGAACCAGAGAAGCTTCAGCCAGAAAGATGGAAGATGCTTCAACCAGAAAGTGGTTAACGTATGCTCTACCAGAAAGTACCTCAACCAGAAAGTGTCTAAGCCAATATTCAACCAGAAAGACACTAGACCAGAGAGGACACAACCAGAAGGTTAGAAGCAAACCAGAAAGAGCAGAACCAAACCTGTCGATGAAGCATTAAAGACTTTCCATTAAACATGGAGAAGGAAAGCAATCACATATGATCTGCTTACCAATTATAGAAGATTCAATCAACAACTCTATAAGGAAAGAAGAGATATAATTGATTGACAATTCACAAATCAAATCACGTCAATCAACAAACGGCTAGAATTTCAAATTCAGAGCCTATATATGTTTGAAGTTTCAAAGTCTGAAATACGCAAGCGCTATACTACAGAAATATTCTCAAGCATTCTATCTCCAAATCAGACAAAAAGCTTCAAACCGTTCGTGATCGCAATCACACCTCGATTCAAGTCTGTCTTATCGAGAGAAGAAGGAGATCTTTACTAGCTAGTAGTTTTCTAGTGGATTAACGTGAAGATAGCCTGTTTACAGTAGTTTTCTGTAAGTTGTAAAGGGACACGACCCTTATTCGTGCATAAGTTTCAATAAGGTTTGTAATTGAAACTTGTGGCTCGTTCTCAGCGAGGTTAAATAAGAAGAGTATCCTAGTAGTGGATATCTAATCCATTTTGGATTAGACCGTGGACGTAGGGGGTTTCCCGAACCACGTAAAAATAACTGTGCCATTTAAATTCTGCATTTTATATTCAGTTGTTTTTATTCTGCATCTATCATACTCATTCAAATCTGCATTCTTAATCAACCTCTAAATACTCGATTATGTTTTCAAAAGATTTTCTTAACAAGAGCACCGACTAAGTCCACCATTATTCCGCACACAGTACATTGTTGGAAATTAAGTTCACGCTTACTTTCAGCTTTGTATATCTCACTTGAGAGATCTTATCTGGATAGAACCTAAACGATTAGATAATCACTTTGTTCTATCAACTTGAGCAATCTGTATTTAAGAAAGCTCACATCTCTCTGATTGAAATAGTCAAGTAAACTGAAAAAGTTTGCATTTGGTGTATTCCCCCCCCCATACACCAAACCTTGCTCTTTCGGGACCAACAAGTGGTATCAGAGCAGTGGTTCAAACTGACCATTGTTTTGTTTCACAAGGTTAATACCTGCGTGGTCAACTTGAATAGATCTAGAAAATCTTTTCATCATCTGCATATTATCTGTTATGGAATCATCTGTTATCAGGGCATGTGAAGAATTCTCCATCCAAGGTTACAGAGAATGGAGCTTCAGAATCAAGATGTGTCTCAAAGCTCATCACTGCATGATGTGGAAGGTGATAGAAGAAGGACCTTTGGCTATTACAGAAGAAACCACTCGTATCACTGAGACAGGAGCAGTCAAGGAAACTGTACTGAAAGACCCCAGAAAGTATACTTCTGAAGAAAGAAGAGAAGCAAATCTCGATGATTTTGCTAAAGGAGTTATCTCCAGTACTGTGAAAGGAGTTCATCTGGCCAAGATCCAAGATCTTGATACAGCCAAAGAAATGTGGGAAGCACTAAGAGATCTCAGCCTAGGATCTGAAGCTATGATCGAGAACAAGCTATCCCTAGCATGTAATAAGTTCGATGAATTCAAAATGAAGCCTGGAGAAACTATTGAACAAATGAAGAACAGGTTCACTGAAGTATTACTTGAAGTGTCTGCCTTTAAGAAGGATAAGTATACACAGAGAGAGAAGAATCTCAAGATTCTTAGAGCCTTACCACCAAGTTGGGAAATCTATTCAGCTATGCAACCTCTACGTGCTGATTTCAATGATCTGTCTGTAGAAGCACTATTTGATCATCTGGCTGTCCATGAATGTGATATCAGAAGGATACATGGACCAGATCACTCCTCCAGCAAGAAGAATGAAACTAGCACTAAGAAGGAGAAAGAGACTGCCTTCAAAGCGAAGTGCAAAACAGATGAATCAACATCATCTACTGCATCAGAAGAAGGAGGATATGATAAGTTACTGAAAGAATTCTCACTGATTGCTAAGAGAATGGACAAGATGGAAGTCAGATCAAGAAAGTATCGAAGGTTCTACAAAGACAACAAGAGTAGATACCAGAAGAACAAAGAAGCAGAACGATCTGATGACAAAACAGAAAGTAGAGGTAATGGTAAAATCACTAATCCTACTGACTATACTTGCTATGGTTGTGGAAGAACAGGACACTTCAAGACAGACTGTCCTGACCTATCCAAAAGCCAGAGAGAAGAACTACGAGCTAAAAGGGACAGAAAGCTAAAAGCTCAACGTAAAGCCATGATAGCAGAAGAAAAAGAAGAAGATGATTCCAGCTCAAGCCATCTATCTGATAGTTCAACAGAGGATGATGAAGCATTCTTTGCTAAAGAAGAAGAAGACTGGGATGAATGCTATGCAGGACTAGACAACGGTCTAGATGATGTAGAGGTAAACTCTTGCAACTCTAATTCATCAAATGATATCGACCTGGATCAGGAAATAGAAGACCAAGATGAATATTCATGGAATGAAGTTAATGAAATGTTCAAGAGCTACTCAAGTATCAAGAGACTTTTCAAAGAAGTTGTTGAAGAAAATAACAGATTGAAGAAAACTGAAGAGATATTGAGTAAAGCAAACACTAAATTTGTTGCTAACATCAATATTCTGGAAGAACAGATCAAGAGCAAAGACAGTGAGATTCATTCCTTGAACTCAAAAGTCAAAGATCTTATAAATAGGAACAACATTGCTGAAGAAAAGATAAAGAAAGGAAGAGATATGATCTACAGAAGTGATGAACGTGCCAAACTGCTCATCAACATACAACAGAAAGGCACTTCTGGATTAGGATATCCAGGTCACACAGAAAAAGCAGCAGGTCCAATGAAATTCGTACCAGAAAGAAGACAGATACCAGATCAAGTAATAAACTTGAAAAATAAGAAAGATCTTCCCCAGAAGATGATGGTTAAACAAGCTGGTAACAGACAATATCATCAAACCAAAGGACATCCTGCTAACTACACTGAATCTAAACAACAGCCCAAAAATAAAGTCAACAGGACATCACAGAAGAAAGCAGAAAGCAAAGGATCAGAGAGATACCATCCATCTGTTCTTCACTCAAAGTCCATTGTTGATGAGAATGGGAATATCATCACCAGCTACATTACTGTTCCAAATTTAAAGCTATTCTGGATTCAAAAAGGGATCTTTGCTAATAACCAAGCACCCAGACAATAAAGGGTAGCTAAATCTATTTAATTGCAGGACCAGAAGGCTGCAAGAAGAAGTAAGATTGCAAAAGGATCAATCTGGATAATTGATAGTGGCTGTTCAAAACACATGACATGTGACAAGAACCTACTATCAGACTACATAGAGAAACCAGGACCTCATGTCACTTTTGGATGTAATTCAAAAGGATATACCAGAGGATATGGAAACATAAAAGTTGGCAAGACCACCATCTCAAATGTTTCATATGTTGAAGGTCTCAGCCACAATCTGTTTTCTGTAAGTCAGTTCTGCACCAATGGTAATCAGATTGTTTTCAATGCTAACAATTGTTTGGTGAAGAACAAGGAAGGAGATGAGGTACTCCTTACCGGAATATTGCAGGATAGACTATATATTGTGCAATGGAACAACCAGATAGAGACCTGTCTGGTCACTAAGACAGTGTCAGAAACTAGCTGGCTATGGCATAAAAGATTAAGCCATCTCAACTTTAAAACAATCAATAAGATTGCACGAGAAAAACTAGTTGAAGGACTACCAGATCAAATATATGACAAGAATCACATCTGTGAAGCATGTCAAGCTGGAAAGCAAACCAGAACATCTTTTTCAAGCAAGTCTGCCCAGAGCTCAACCAGAATACTAGAGTTACTACATTTAGACTTATTTGGTCCCGTTAAACCATTAAGTATAAATGGTAGGAAATATACTCTAGTCATCATTGATGATTATTCAAGATTTACTTGGGTAATATTCTTGTATAAGAAGAAAGAAACTCTGGAGAAGCTGCCAAACTTTCTCAACAAGATCACCAAGAAAAAGGAAGTTTCTGTTACCACCATCAGAACAGATCGTGGAACAGAGTTCCTAAACCAGAAGGTTGAGGATTACTGCAACCAGATGGGAATTACACATCAGACATCTGCAGCCAGAACACCTCAACAGAATGGGGTAGTTGAAAGAAGAAACAGATCGATTAAGGAAGCAGCTCGTACTATGCTAAATGCAACCAGATTACCAAAGAAATTTTGGGCAGAAGCCATCTATACAGCATGCTACACACAGAACAGATCAGTTGTTACAATCAGACATGGGAAGACACCCTACGAGATATGGAACAACAGAAAACCCAGGATTCATTATTTTCGCTCTTTTGGCTGTCAGTGTTACATTCACAATAATGGGAAATCTCAGTTGAAAACTTTTGATAGCAAAGCTGATCCAGGAATATTCTTAGGATATTCTGATGTTAGCAAAGCTTACAGGGTTTTTAACCAGAGGACTCACATTGTGGAAGTAACACCTCATATTGTTTTTGATGAATCTGTTATTAGTGACAGAGACCTAGATGCTGATCAAACACCAGAACAAGACCAGAACAAAAACCAGAAATTAATCCAGAACAAGAACCAGAAAGCAAAAGGGATTCTGTTAGAAGATATTCTAATCTGGAATACATCAGAAGAGAATGAAGTTGAAGTTCCAACCAGTGCTGAAGCAGTAAGCTTGCAGCAAGGGGGAACAGAACAGACAACCTTAACTACACCAGAAGACAATCAGCCAGAAGGAGGAAACAATACTAATGAGCCAGAACCAAATCAACCCGAAGAATCAAGAGATTCAAATGGTTGGAATAATGATCAAGAGGAACCAGAAACTGAAAATCCTTTTCAAACATCTCATCCAGAATTTGAGGACCCAACAAATGAACCAGAACCTGAGGTATCAGAAGAAGAGATATCTAGCAGAAGGAAATGGATTCAAGAAAACCATCCTTCTGAACAGATTGTTGGGAACCCAACAGATAGAGTGAGAACCAGAAGAATGCATGGAGAAAGTGCACTTCTCAGTTGTTATCTATCACGTGTTGAACCCTCTGACACCTATGAAGCACTTAGAGATGCAGACTGGGTCATAGCTATGCAAGAAGAACTCAATGAGTTCAAGAGAAACCAAGTCTGGTATATGGTAGACAGACCAAAACATCAAGGGGTGATAGGTGTAAAATGGGTATTCAAAAACAAACGAGATGAGAATGGAGAAGTCGTCAGAAACAAGGCTAGACTAGTTGCAAAGGGATACAATCAACAAGAAGGTATCGACTTTGATGAGACCTTTGCACCAGTGGCCAGATTGGAAGCAATTAGGCTATTTTTAGCATATGCTGCATACAAGAGATTCAAAGTATACCAGATGGATGTCAAAAGTGCATTCCTCAATGGCATACTTGAAGAAGAAGTATATGTTGAGCAACCACCTGGTTTTGAAGAAGAAAATCCTGACCAGAGAGTATATAGACTAGCCAAAGCTGTCTATGGGTTGAAACAGGCACCCAGAGCGTGGTATGAAACATTATCAACATTCCTACTGGAATTAGGCTTCAGAAGAGGTTCTGTTGATAAGACACTGTTTGTCATCAAAGTCAAAGAACATATTCTGCTGGTCCAGATATATGTCGATGACATAATCTTTGGATCACAATCTCCCTATCTGTGTGACAAATTTGCAGAACTAATGAAGAACAAATACCAAATGTCCATGATGGGTGAGATGAATTTCTTTTTAGGATTGCAAGTAAAACAACTACCAGATGGTATCTTTGTTAATCAAGCAAAGTACATCAATGATCTGCTAGTCAAGTTTGGAATGAAAGACAGCAGAACAGTTAAAATTCCAATGCAATCAAATGGAAAGATAGATCCAGACCCAGAAGGAAAACCAGCAAACATCACACTATACAGAGGAATTATTGGCTCTCTGTTATATCTTACTGCAAGTCGTCCAGATATCACATATGCAGTTGGAGTTTGCGCCAGATATCAAGCCAATCCTAAAGAATCACACATGGAAGCTGCCAAAAAGATACTTAGATATCTTAAGGGAATAGCTAACATTGGTCTCTGGTATCCACAAGATGATAACTTTGAGCTTACAGGCTATTCTGATTCAGATTATGCAGGATGCAAACTGGACAGAAAGTCTACCTCTGGGACGTGTCAATTCCTTGGAAACAAGTTGATATCTTGGTTTTCAAAGAAACAGACATCTGTTGCTACATCAACCACAGAAGCAGAATATATGGCTGCTGGAAGCTGTTGTGCACAGATACTATGGTTGAAACAGCAACTAAGAGATTATGAGATTGATGTAAAGGAGATACCTATATTCTGTGACAGCTCAAGTGCTATAGCTATAACACAGAATCCAGTACTCCACACAAGATGCAAACATGTCGATGTAAGACATCATTTTATTAGAGATCATGTAGAGAGAAAGCATATCAAGATTGAGAAGATTCATACAGACATCCAACGTGCTGATATATTAACTAAAGCTTTACCAGAAGAAAGATTCAAGATGCTGTGTGGAAAACTTGGACTACTCAGTCTAGATGAAGATTACCAGAAAGTTACCAGATAGCCATGACCAGAAGGCTACCAGATAGCCATGACCAGAAGGCTACCAGATAACCATGACCAGAAAGCTACCAGATAGCTACTACCAGAAAGCTAATTACAAGAATGACAGAAAGCTCAGTTGAAATAAAATACACTTGGCATAATTTTCTCAATAAATTGACGAAAAAGCCATGTGAAAATTATTTCCTAAAATGCTAAGTCAAGGGGGAACTTTTAAGAAAATTGAAGCGTCAAGATAAAAGACGTCACTCTCCTAGGTTACAGGGCTGTAAAAGATATTTTACCCTAGATTTACTAAATCTTCTATTTTTCGTCATGATTAGCTCAACTTTGGGAACTGGAATCGAGGAA